>CM076579.1:1433685904-1433868890 GCA_034641835.2 Pinus albicaulis | reverse complement strand
ACATCAAGGTGGACAAGGTTGTAAGGTTTTTCTTACTATTCAAAGTTAATACAAATAAGTCCGTTTTTCTCAATAAGCTGTCAATTGATTGGTTTATTTTATGGATTCCTTGATCACCATAATAGATATGATTTATGAATATATCCTATGTAGGTGCTATTTGATGTTTGTTTGTTTGTGATTGCATATCTTCGAAGGTAACTCTTTCGGGAAACTGAAGGACGACTACTACAAACAAGCGTTGGATCAAAGGTAAGATCGTAAAACCTTTATAACATTTAATTATGAATCGCGATATATCTAGATAAAGATAGATTTAATTGTTTGTTTGTTGCTAGTTGTCCATAGGACACTTGAGAGGTCTGTCTTGTCCGCAAGAATGACTTATCTGTCCAACAATAGTCCCAAGAGTGCAGAAATTTGGGAAGGGTCCATTGAGATGTTTTGTCTTGTGGATCATTGCCTTTCTATGGGGGCCCATAGTACATAGTTGAAGGATCGATCAGTGGTGGTTGATGCATTAAAATGTCAGAGTGACAGATGCAGAGTCTAGTAGCATCCAGATATTAGGGAGCGCAGAGCAGAGTTGGTAGGAGTGTAGATGGCATAGTGCAGCATCAATAGCAACGTGAATTTTTCAGTAGACAATGAAGTAGCTAGTAGCAGTCATAGACTCTAGTGACAGATGCATCATACTAATCACAGTTGATTCAGTTTGGATGCTTTTCAGTTTCATATGTTGCAGTAGCAACAACACTAGAGAGAATTGTTGCATGTAAAACATTCCTAAGGTACCAGATCGAGATAGATTTGAATTCCTTTCTTATTGAGAGGGAGTGTTGAAATTTGCAACAAGAAATATTGAAAATGGCAACAAGAAGAGGCTTCTAATTTAATTTTCCCTTAATTAAATTATAAGGAAATTGTAATTCCACATCGCATGACAGCTTGTACGAGTTAGCTAAGTCAGGAAGACTTAGTTATTCAATTAATTCGAGTTGAGATTCTAATGGGAGGCATGTAGAGTGTTTCTTAATTTTTAGGGTGCCCAGTTACAGTTTATTTTGAGCTGTAATTAATTAACTTAATTTATTTGAGTTAAATCAGTTTAACTAGTTTTAAATGATGGAGGAACTAGTGAGAGGTCCATTAAATTAAATTAGAATTAATTCACATGTAGTGACCAATCAGATAATTGATAATTTACTCATAAATAACTCTTGCATGTTAGTTCTGAGAAAGACCTAGTTGAGATTGGTGTTAAAGGGAAGTGTATTATCAGTTGTATAATTAGAAAATTGTATAGGTGGTGCATGGAGTCAAAGTGAGAGCCTTGATGTACTGCGCAACTATTATTAGGGAATTTATTCATTAAATAGGGGCCTAATTCCTCATTGAACTGTGCAAGGAAGTAGGAGCTTGGAAGGCTAGGAAATTGGCTAAGTATTGGCCAAAGTCAACCTAGGAAGCAGTGAGAGAGATAGATATAGCACAGAGAAATCTCAAGCCTGAGATAAGCATTGTATTTTTCTCATATTATTTTACTTATGCAATATACATATAGCAGGGTTTTTAACTAAGGCTTTCCCCAGATAAATATTTGTGTTGTGCGATTGAAATTATTTCTCTTTCTTGTTCATGTGATTATGCGGTCATAATTGGTTTCTGCAATTTGTAGAATAGTTTCAAGTATTTTGTTTTAGCATATTACAATATCAGTTGAATCTATGTGGATTTTATACACACCTATGGTCACAAGGTGAAATTTGATCAAGGATGATGAATCCCTGATGAAAATCATATTATTTATAGGTCAATGATTGGAGGCCTCCTATATATATTAGCCTAAAGGCTTGATATATTGCAAATTGTGGAATTTATTACCATAATTTTGTATACTCCCCAAGGAGAGCCATGTGAATGTAGAGAAAATCATCTTTACATATATGAATGGAACTATTAATTATGGCCTATGGTATTCAAGGAGCAGGACTTCACTGTAACAACATACACAAATGCAGATTAGGTAGGTAATGTTGATGATAAGAAGAGCACAAGTGGTGCAAATTTATTTCTGGGTGACGGATTAGTGTCATGGATAATTAAGAGGAATGCCTCCATCTCATTATCTACAACTAAAGTAGAGTACATAGCAACAACTGCATGTTACACTCGAGTCCCATGGATGAAATAAACTCTGAAAGATATCAAGGAAGAATTTGCTCACCTTATTCCAATCATGTGTGATAATACAAGTGCCATTAGCATTTCCTAGAATCTATTCATGCATTCAAATACCAAGCATATTCCTATTAAATATCATTTCCTTAGAGACCGGGTTGTTAATCAAATTTCCACGTTATAATATATTGTCATTAAAGAATATTTTTTAGATATATTCACCAAACATCTTCTGAAAGATCCATTTGAGTATCTAAGATTGATGTTGGGTGTGATATCTCACTCATCTCATTAGTCTTGTAAGTATGGGGTATGGTAGCTCTTCAACGCGTGTCAAGATTTTAGAATGTGAGTTCCCGTAGAAGAATGATGAAATGGAAAGTTTTCATAATCTCTATAATTGGTGTTGGGGTTCCCATGTTTTGGCCAGATTGGAAAGACCAAAATATGAGACAACATCAGAACCACTTTTGGGCCCTAGGATCTAGCCCTCCTGGACCCGGAGAGGGATATCTCCAACAAAGCACAGAATGATGTATCTTTGAGAGCTCAAAATGAGATGTTAGGCTAGGCATGAAGCACAAAGGGGGGTTTTAAATGATTTGGTTGGTTGGTTGCTGGGTTGGTTAGGAGACCATAAACTGAGAAGGTAATGGGAGAAAAGGAACAAGGCAACAGGATATTTCAGCAAAGGGATAGGCCAAGAAAGTGCCATCCATTGGGCTATGGAGTCATGAAAGGTAATTACATGCAACAACTAGCCAAGGCTTCCACAGGGCAAGTCATCTACACTAAAGGGTCCTTTAGATAGATGATGGGATGGAACATTAAGGAAAGAAGGTGGAAGAAGGAAAGACAACCAAATTTCTGTCTATAGATCAGGTCAGAGGTCATTTAACTCCAGACCTGCTTGGACATACTCTAAGGCAGCTCTCGAAGGGGGACAAAGGGGTTGCTTATATATCGGACCAGAGGTCATTTAACTCCAGGTCTGCTTTAGCAACTCCAAGGGGAAAACAGAGACAAGATTAACAAAGGGATCTTAGAAAGGCCAGCTGGTCGCGCAAGGATCCTAGTGGACAGGGCTAACTCTAATCCCCAGTGTTCCCAAACCTTCCAGCGTAAACCTCAACAAGAACATCTAAGAACTGATCCATCCAATTCATACATCAGAGAGCAGGCAATGACATCCACTACACTGGTTAAATTGACTGAAACCAATCCTTAGATAACACATTTCAGAAGAGAAACATTAAAAGTAGGGAGAGCAGGAACATAGGGCACCTATCAAGGGTGAATCCTATGTTACACTTCTGTTGCCTACCAGAAGAACATGAAACAGTATTAAAATGTAAATAACAGAGTTAGGAAAGACATCACCAATAGTAATAGACCAGGATCCTGTGAAATGTGCTTTAATTAATTGATGCAAAACCAGTCATGTACAATAAGCTCAATGGCTAATACAATCCAAACTTTCTCCTCCCAGCCTATTACATACAAAATACTATGTAACTCCCTCCCAAGACTGTTCTAACAGTCAAGCTGAATCCCTCTAACAGCAACAGCCGAACAACTGAACAACAACCTTTACAATGTGTTCTTCTGGATTCTTATAGGAGAAATAGAGCAGAAGATGGTAGGTTAAGAATTAAATGAAGAATTAACACTCAGAAGAGGAGGAAGGCCGCGACCCATTTTGCTTTAAATCTGTGCAATTACTTCGGGTACTTTGGCTGCAGTATTAATGCCATTCTCCGTTGACTGGACAAACTGGAGAAATAATGATGCTAGGGTATCCATGCTGTGTAACAAATGCTTCTTGATGATGTAGGACTACTGAAAGGGCGTAGATCTTCATTTGAGGCACAATGTAGATTGAAAAATGATGTGTATCGTGTCCTTTCATGGGAGAATGCTCTGCTGATATGGAAAACCTGATAATATTATCTCTCTGTGCATAGGACCGTCCAAGAGATCCACGGGGTCTTCGAAATTGTACTTTTGCCTTCTAAAAGTCCCTGCAGAAGTCTCCTATTTCTTGCCTCGAGCTCTCTGTTGTTCCTGTGCTGTCTCTGTCTGTGAATTTCGAGCTTCAATGGCGCCGAAGGGTTGGTAGAGTTTAAACTCTATCCGTTGATGAATTTATGGCGCAAGCAGCCCTCAGACGCTTCCCGTAACATCAGGCTTCGAATACAACCTCTGCACATGGTTTTCCTCGATCACCCTGTTACTATGATAGAGATCGTGCAGTATGGCGGCCATTAACCTTTGATAACCCTGCAAAATACACGAACTGTGAAGAAATCTGTGGACGAGGGTGGCGGGTGATGTGGATGGATGAAACGGACGTGCACGCGGGGACATGGCAAAAAAGCACAGTGAAGCGATGAAATATGGGAGGTGGATGCGCAGCGAAAACAGTTTGCATGGGAAAACCACGTAAAAATGACTTCGGAAACAAAAATATGCAGTGAGACATGCGGGCATACGACAAGGACACGTGGAGGTGACGTAGCATGACTGGGGGATAGAAGAACAGTCAACAGTGGAGGACAAATCTGGGCCGTCAATCCCAAAGGGAATCAACGGCAGAAAACACATCAAGGTGGACAGACAGCGGGCCAAGGGTACGGTGGGGATGGCTTATCCCGTGCGCAGTTTCGATGAATGACAGCCCTTGGATAGGCTTCACCAGATCTGACGGTTCATAACAATTCCGCTGGGCGTTCTGTCCCGAAGATTAATGCACGAAATGGGCGGTTTTCGAAATAGTACACTCGGACACGCGTCACCCAGCGTATGGAATCGTTGGGTCTGCGGGAAATACCGCCGGCTATGGATAGGTGGTGCGGATTGAAACCACCGGTTTTCACACAATGAACGCGGGCACGGGGACCACCACGAGAAACAGTTCCGCTCCGTTGATTGGTTTTTGATCGGACGGCGGAGATGAACTACAGGGGGCCAAGGTGTACGGACACGAGACTTTTGGAGCGAACCCCCGTAGTGAATGGCAGCCGTTAGATTAAGTCTTCACCCATCCCGAGGAGTCAACTACGGGGGCACCAAGGTTTGACCCTACGGATAGAGTAAAGCCCCCGCAGGGGAAACGCTTCGGTCACGGCGTCGGGTCGTATGGAGAGAAAAAGGCGCGGGGATAGCGGAGAAGGGGCTGGGCCCAATATAATTTTAATTGCGGATTTCAGCCTTTGAATAATGTATTTTTATGAGCGGGAAGGATAATGATAGATAGAAGGCGAGTGTTTTTGGCCACGAAAGGATTTAAACAGAATTAAATGGGGTTGGTGGCCAGGAATTTCGAATGTAGGGGCTATTATGCACAACACTGACAAAGGAAAGGGGAGGGTAAAATGGGGGTATTTGTAGGGGTATAAGGGGGCAACAGTGGGCATTTTGAGAAATGGATCAGCAGAGGGACTATATTTTAGGCACAGTACACAGAGACTTCAAGGAGGATGGGTTTTCAGGGGAAAGGCATTCCTTGAAAGCTCCCAAACAATCTAGCCCCCAGCTTGCTTGTCGAGAATTTCATAGGGGGGCTAACAGTGGCTCCACATGGGGATGGCTTCTCCTTGGAGGAGTCAAGAAACCAGATATGATCTTTGGAGTAGGCCAGTTGCCTGCTGTCATAAGCCATCTTTCTTCTTTGATTTTTAGCTGCCACAAACATGATATATCAGCAGAAACATTTTCCCAACCAAACTACCTACCCAACTGTAGTCCTAACTGTTCCCTTTGGGTGCATTTGAGCTTGCAGACCCTTTACATTTTATTTTGCAAAACAAAAACAAACCTATTCTAAATCTACCCTTATTTCTCCATGAGGCTAGATTAGACTGTTGGCCTCATACAATTCTCTACCTAATCTACTACCTGTTGGGATTAAACTGTCCAACAGGTTTCTTCACCTACATTCTAAGACAGAAAACAACTAACTACATGCTCATAGGTTGAGCTTTATTGAGCTTTTCCTACCTACCCTACTCTACTGAAATATTTACAAATCTAGCTTACAAACATTGTCTTCCAATGTAACCAGTCCATCAAATGATCCCATGGCTGGTCCTTCTTGCTCAATTCCTTGAGCATGCTGGATAGCTAGGGCAGCTCCCACTCTTCTTGTTCCATAATAGCAACCTTGAAAAATGTTCTCTCTATTTGCAACATGCTGCTGAAAAAGACCCTTGATCCTTCTTCAAGTATATGCAGGAAATGTGCATAAGGATCATGAAATGATGCCTGGTTATGAATATCTGACAAGCAGGCTTCAACCAGGACTTCCTCTTCTTCCACTGGATCAAGGATAAGACTCTCTTGAAGAAGATAATCGTCTTCATCTTCTGAACTAGAGGACTCATCATATATGGCAGTGTTGTCCTCTTGGAGCTCTGATATATTTTGCTCTGCGGTGTTGAGCTCTGTGAGAAGATCTATGTATTCTTGAGCATGGTTTTGGTCCATTGCTTCCTCTTTTTCAAGAGACAGCTCTTTGCTTAAATTCTGCTCCAGAATCTCTTCTTTGATTTGCTCCTCGTCTTCTGAAGAGAAAAACCGCTGGTTTCCAGTCTCACTGATGATGTGTGATAGAGCAGAATGAAGATTCATAGAATCTTCATCTGCTATTATACTGTCATAGCTCTCCCCATCAGTATCATAGATAGGCTGAATGGTTTCATTACTTCTCTGGTGCCATTGGTCCTGATCTTCCTCCCTCGGATCTAAGGATGATGGTCCTGCAAGCTCAGCTTCTCTTTGAAAGCAATCATCATCAGACGGATCATAAAAAGGAAAATCATAATTGTAAGTAATGTCACCCTCCAAACCTATCAGATTCTCAGTAGGTCTTTCTTCATTCTGATCCACCGAGGAGTCTTCTGAATCTGAATCATCAAACTCATAAGATGAATGGGCAAGAGTGTGTGTTCTATAGAAGGCCTCGGAGGTGGACTGTTGTTTTAATATCCGCTCTATCTCTTCTTCTGTCAAAAGAGGGGCTTCCCTTTCATCTTGGATAGAAGCACAACAGTCCTCTTTCTCTTGTATTAGCTGATTTGGAGGCTGGATGTTTTCTTGAGCCTCATCTTCCACACCAGAGTCTGCCTCTTCCATGTAGTCTTCTGCTTCCTCAAGGCAGCTTTCCTTATCAGCCTTTGCTAATAGGTCCTGATGTTCTTTGGTCAGCATAACACAGGGCATAGGTAAGCAATCAGGCAGTTCCTGATTACATTCCTCCTCATCTCCTACAGATTCTTGAATATCATACATGTCCCCCTCACTGTCTAGGTCTTGAGTTTGTTCTTGCTTTGAAAGATGCATAGGCTGCTCGAAATAGTCATCATCTATATTCATATTAGCCATGTGCATCTTTAGCATTTCACCAAATGTTTCTATTAATTCAATTAATTGATCGCACAAAGCATCATACTTTGCATCTCTGTCCATGTTTGGATTCATGCTTTTGCAAAGAAGGCTACTGCTTCTCCTCAACCAGTTCAGTGTCCTTCACCAGTGGAGTCATTTGGTCTTTGGATCATAGGGAGTGTGGAGTCGCCAGGTGGATGATTATGAATGTTTGAAGTAGGATGTTGTCCACCATCAGCAATTAGGTAATGTCACCTTTCAGGAATAACCTCAAAACACAACAAACTCCAACTAGAGATTGACTGGGAGGGCATTTACCAGATATGTCACCTTCGAAGAGGGTGAGATCCGGAGGCTACCTGGCCCTTCCTAGGCTCTATCTAAGAGTATGAGACACACAACGAACGGAGGATGATTCAAGAAAGGGATGACTTTCTGCCAATCTAACCAGAGATTTGTGGGTTTGAATGCCTAGGTATTTTCAAAGTATAATGCACTCAAATCTCCCCAGCGGAGTCTCCATTATGTTGGGGTTCCCATGTTTTGGCTAGATTGGCAAGACCAAAATATGAGACAACATCAGAACCACTTTTGGGCCCTAGGATCTAGCCCTCCTAGACCCGGAGAGGGATCTCTCCAATAAAGCAAAGAATGATGTATCTTTGAGAGCTCAAAATGAGATGTTAGGCTAGGTATGAAGCACAAAGGGGGGTTTTAAATGATTTGGTTGGTTGGTTGCTGGGTTGGTTAGGAGACCATAAACTGAGAAGGTAATGGGAGAAAAGGAACAAGGCAACAGGATATTTCAGCAAAGGGGATAGGCCAAGAAAGTGCCATCCATTGGGCTATGGAGTCATGAAAGGTAATTACATGCAACAACTAGCCAAGGCTTCCACAGGGCAAGTCATCTACACTAAAGGATCTTTCAGATAGATGATGGGATGGAACATTAAGGAGAGAAGGTGGAAGAAGGAAAGACAACCAAATTTCTGTCTATAGATCAGGTCAGAGGTCATTTAACTCCAGACCTGCTTGGACATACTCTAAGGCAGCTCTCAAAGAGACAAAGGGGCTGCTTATAGATCGGACCAGAGGTCATTTAACTCCAGGTCTGCTTTAGCAACTCCAAGGGGAAAACAGAGATAAGATTAACAAAGGGATCTTAGAAAGGCCAGCTAGTCGCGCAAGGATCCTAGTGGACAGGGCTAACTCTAATCCCCAGTGTTCCCAAACCTTCCAGCTTAAACCTCAACAAGAACATCTAAGAACTGATCCATCCAATTCATACATCAGAGAGCAGGCAATGACATCCACTACACTGGTTAAATTGACTGAAAGCAATCCTTAGATAACACATTTCAGAAGAGAAACATTAAAAGTAGGGAGAGCAGGAACATAGGGCACCTATCAAGGGTGAATCCTATGTTACACTTCTGTTTCCTACCAGAAGAACATGAAACAGTATGAAAATGTAAATAACAGAGTTAAGAAAGACATCACCAATAGTAATAGACCAGGATCCTATGAAATGTGCTTTGATTAATTGATGCAAAACCAGTCATGTACAATAAGCTCAATGGCTAATACAATCCAAACTTTCTCCTCCCAGCCTATTACATACAAACTACTCTGTAACTCCCTCCCAAGACTATTCTAACAGTCAAGCTGAATCCCTCTAACAGCAACAGCCGAACAACTGAACAACAACCTTTACAATGTGTTCTTCTGGATTCTTATAGTAGAAAAAGAGCAGAAGATGGTAGGTGAAGAATTAAATGAAGAATTAACGCTCAGAAGAGGAGGAAGGCCGCGACCCATTCTGCTTTGAATCTGTGCAATTACTTCTGGTACTCTGGCTGCAGTATTAATGCCATTCTCCGTTGACTGGACAAACTAGAGAAATAATGATGCTAGGGTATCCATGTTGTGTAACAAATGCTTCTTGATGATGTAGGACTGCTGAAAGGGGGTAGATCTTCATTTGAGGCACAATGTAGATTGAAAAATGATGTGTATCGTGTCCTTTCATTGGAGAATGCTCTGCTGATATGGAAAACCTGATAATATTATCTCTCTATGCATAGGACCATCCAAGAGATCCACGGGGTCTTCCAAATTGTACTTTTGCCTTCTAAAAGTCCCTGCAGAAGTCTCCTATTTCTTGCCTCGAGCTCTCTGCTATTCCTGTGTTGTCTCTGTCTGTGAATTTCGAGCTTCAATGGCGCCGGAGGGTTGGTAGAGTTTAAACTCTATCCGTTGATGAATTTATGGCGCAAGCAGCCCTCAGACGCTTCCTGTAACATCAGGCTCCGAATACAACCTCTGCACATGGTTTTCCTCGATCACCCTGTTACTGTGATAGAGATCGTGCAGTATGGTGGCCATTAACCTTTGATAACCCTGCAAAACACACAAACTGTGAAGAAATCCATGGACGAGGGTGGCGGGTGATGTGGATGGATGAAACGGACGTGCAGGCAGGGACATGGCAAAAAACGCAGTGAAGCGATGAAATATGGGAGGTGGATGCGCAGTGAAAACAGTTTCCATGGGAAAACCACGTAAAAATGACTTCGGAAACAAAAATATGCAGTGAGACATGCGGGTGTACGACAAGGACACGTGGAGGTGACGTAGCGTGACTGGGGGATAGAAGAACAGTCAATAGTGGAGGACAAATCTGGGCCATCAATCCCAAAGGGAATCAACGGCGGAAAACACATCAGGGTGGACAGACATCGGGCCCAGGGTACGGTGGGGATGGCTTATCCCATGCGTAGTTTCGATGAATGACAACCCTTGGATAGGCTTCACCAGATCTGATGGCTCATAACAATTCCGTTGGGCGTTCTGTCCTGAAGATTAATGCGCGAAATGGGCGGTTTTCGAAATAGTACACTTGGACATGCGTCACCCAGCGTATGGAATCGCTGGGTTCGCGAGAAATATCGCCGGCTATGGATGGGTGGTGCGGAATGAAACCACTGGTTTTCACACAATGAACGCGGGCCCGGGGACCATCACGGGAAACAGTTCCGCTCCGTTGATTGGTTTTTGATCGGACGACGGAGATGAACTACGGGGGGCCAAGGTGTACGGACACGAGACTTTTGGAGCGACCCCCCATAGTGAATGGCAGCCGTTAGATTAAGTCTTCACCCATCCCGAGGAGTCAACTACGGGGGCACCAAGGTTTGACCCTACGGATAGAGTAAAGCCCCCGCAGGGGAAATGCTTCGGTCACGGCGTCGGGTCATATGGAGAGAAAAAGGCGCGAGGCTAGCGGAGAAGGGGCTAGGCCCAATATAATTTTAATTGCAGATTTCAGCCTTTGAATAATGTATTTTTATGAGCGGGAAGGATAATGATAGATAGAAGGTGAGTGTTTTTGGCCACGAAAGGATTTAAACAGAATTAAATGGGGCTGGTGGCCAGGAATTTCGAATGTAGGGGTTGTTATGCACAACACTGACAAAGGAAAGGGGAGGGTAAAATGGGGGTATTTGCAGGGGTATAAGGGGGCAACAGTGGGCCTTTTGAGAAATGGATCAGCAGAGGGACTATATTTTAGGCACAGTACACAGAGACTTCAAGGAGGATGGGTTTTCAGGGGAAAGGCATTCCTTGAAGGCTCCCAAACAATCTAGCCCACATCTTGCTTGTCAATAATGTCATAGGGGGGCTAACAATTGGTATAATTAGAATTGGTCCACTAGGAAAACACAATTTGTATCAACATCTATATCAATATTTGGTTTAAGTACCTAGTAATTAGTATCACACCACTCATTGGTGTTAGCAAATGAGGAACAATATTTTTTTTGTGCTCATAATCAAGGGGAGAATTGACATTAAGGAGAAGCATCAGTTTAGGGGGAGTTCAGATGAACAACCATTCATGATCAATAGGTACCATATATACATAGTTGGTATTCAATATGTGAAATTGGCATTAGAGATTAATTTAAATTAGAAGTTTCCGTTTTCCATTAATGTCAAAGGGGGAGAGTTAACCTACTTGGCCATTGGAGCTGGGAACAAGTTACATGGGGAGAGACCAATAATTGGAGCAAAGTTTATACATTGGTACAAATATAAACTTGGTGTAGAGCATTTGGTTTAGAGCTTGGAACCATTGGTGCGACATTGGTTGCAAAATTCCTGCAAAGTGCTTAGCTCATAACTTAGTAGTTTTTTCAAAGTAGTGATGAAAAGTTTAGCCATTACTTTGGATATTGGTATAGAGCAAGGGAGAAAATAATTGGTTTAGAGAAGAAGGAGAGATCAACCACTGGTACGGAATTCAACCATTGGTGCGAAGCATGGAAATTGGTGAGTAATAAATTTGTGTGAAACTTAAATCAACAAGTGTTGTTGGTGCAAAGAGATTGGAACTTGGTTTGTTAAACACTAGTAGGTTGGCAGGCAGCACAAGTGCACAAGAATGCCAGGAGTTACCATCACTCCAATGCGAGGGGTTTCCATCAATGATAAAGAGGAATATTTTTGAATTTTTTTCATTTATGTCAAGTTTAGGGGGGGTTCCCAATGGAAAAATTATTGTCAAAGTCAAGGGAATTTCTCAACAAAGGCCATGAATGGAATTTTGTGATTCTTCCTTGAATGAAATTTGGAATTTTACACCGAACTTGGCCATTTCTTAATATAAGCCGCTAGAACATCATTAACACTAAAAAAACCATGCTTAGTATGCTTGTTTATCAAGTTACACACTTAGTTGGATTTCATAATGTTTGTATCTAGGAATCGAGATATCTTGTAATATTCCTAAATTAGCTTACAGCTAATTGGAATATTAAAGTTTTGTTTTGTCACTTAGATAGGTGAATAAGTGGGTAGGGAGACCCATAAATATCTTTATGAAGAATAAAACCACTTCTCATGTGAAATTGGATCATCTTTCCAGCTCAATAAAGCACCCTAAGGTGTGAACAGGGGCTAGAACATGTGGACTAGGTCAACTTTGACCAAATCAATAGCGCTGTCATGGAGGAGTGGACATTAATGGAGGGACAACGTAGTTTTAGATGGAGACACATTGCATGGAAGTAGTGTCATTAATGGATGGGGATTAGGTTTTGGAAGCTCATATCTTATAAAAGGAAGAGGATGGCAGCCATATTCATTATCTTGATGCTTTGATATTTTGATATATGGTCTGTTTAGACATATAGCTTTCTTAAGTTGTTTAGCTAAGATTGCATGTGTTGTTTAGCACAGGGTGTTCCTGATTGGGAATCCCACCTCTTCCATTGAGAAGCTCTTGGAGGATTTTTCACTATACTTCCACATTCATGCATTTGGCCAAGCTTCAGTCTCATGTACAATGCAGTTCTATTTAGAGTTGGGTTGTGTTGCAGGGGTGTAGCAGTGGCGGAGAGAGATCTCCAATTTTTGAGCTAGTTTTCCATTGGAAGGATCATCCTTTCATCCGGGAGATTGTGAGGAAGTCATCAGGGCTTCATTACATATTTTGGCACTAGGCCAAGTAGCAGTCATCAACTACAACACAGTTTCCCTCAAGGATTGCGTTATTTTGGAGAGCAGCTGCAGTAGTGGGTTTATTGCCCTATTTGGAGTGTTTGGGTTTCCTGTGTGGGGATCAGCCCTTCATTTAGGAGATCTGTTAGAGGAGGATCATCCATATTGTATATCAGATCATCCATCTCCCATCAGTGATTCAGTTGTGGAGATTATTCAGCCCTAGGGCCAAATCGTCTATATTTTGTATAGTGTGTATTTCTAGAAACCTTTTCTGGGTTGTCCTGGAATTCTGTTTTGGAGCATGGATCTCTAGCCTTAGCATTTTTGGAGAATTATATTAGCAGAAATATATTTTTATATATTTCAGCTACTATTCTCTCTTAGACAATGCAGTTTTATGCATTCCTGTATTTCATGTATTAACAGCATTTTAGATCTAGGTGCATGATTTCATGGGAGGCTTGTTTGCCGAACTTGAGTGAACTTTCCCTCAAGACCTTGTACCTATTTTACTGTTATATTCATAATGGAATGGATCTACTATTATCTCATTCTTTGATCTATTATATTCCAGCAATTTGCACTATATTCCTGCTTTTCCCATTTGGGAATATTACAGTGGTATCAGAGCATAATCTTGGCTCAGCCTATGTACTTCAGCCATTATGTCATCTAAGGAGGCTTCTCATAGAAAGGAGAAGATCTGAAGAAGAGATGAAGTCAAAAATTCATTATCAGGAGGGAAGGAGTTCTCAAAAATTCTTCTTCAAACTATGTAGTGCATTAGCAGAGAAATCAAAGAGATGAGAATGGAGAGATGTAGAGATTCTCCAAGAGGGCTTGTACATGAAGAAAGCTCCAGATTTTCACATTATGGGTGTGAGAATTCAGCTACACCATCATATATACAACGTGGTACCATGCCTAGGGTCATATCGAGAGATATGGAGGAAGGAGATATACCAAAGGAGGAGACTCTTGGTGACTATCTTCAAGAGTATGAATCTCAAACTCAAAGATTTACAGATCATCTAAACTTCCAAGGGTTTTGCAAGATCAAGGAGGATAGAAGACCTAGAAACCCTAATAGAAGCACAAGGTGCAAGCAACATGATGTGGGTATATTCTTTCTATCTACTTTTGATGGGTCACCTAAATGTTCAGCTACGGCTTGGGTGGACGAGCTAGATACCTATTTGCAGCAACACCAAGTTTCAGAAGATGAAGCCATTAGAGTATCAGCACTGCACCTTGAAGGTAAGGCTTATGCCTGGTGGTTTTATGAATCTTCTTCATTAAAAGATTCAAATATATCTACTTATGCAAGGTTCACTAGGAGGTTAGTAAACAGATTTAATGAAAAACATTCTGAAACTCCCTTGGTTGAACTAGCCAAGGATAAACAAACAAAACCTTTGCATGAGTTGGAGGGATCTATAAATCCAACTCCATTTTAGAAAACTATTGAGGGGATTAAAAGCTTGCAAAATACCTTGCTAGAGGCAAGATCCCCACTTCAGAAAGAGCTCTCTTCTCATAGGGAAGACATGGAGATCTCTTTTTCAAAAGATGAACAAAACAAAGAACCTCTTAATGATGATGAGACAAACTCCATTCATGATGAAGGGGAAGAGAAGATAAGAGGTAACAACGCTGTCACAACAGGAGCAGATCTAGTACCTCATGAAGAGGAAGATGGAGCATTTTCTCCAAAGAGAGGAATTCTTGTACCCTTGCAAGGAGTTCCAAAGAATCTCACATATGAAGATCAGGGCACAGTCCATGAGCAGCATGTGCCATCCTTGATAGATTGTGAGATTTTGAAGATGAAAGAAGAAGATAGGGAGGAGAAACAACATCATATGATTAGGAGCACACACCCCTCTCTATTTCAAAAGATTGATGCACAGAAGAGGCAGGATGATTTGCGAAGTGAGGACAAGGACAAATCAGTCCACTCACATATACAGCTTGCTCTAAGCCTTGATGTTTCATTACATGGAGGCATTCCACTAGGGAGACCCCATGATTGGAAGATGAACAAAGAGCTCTCTCAACATGGTGTAGCACTGATATATTTGGCTAAGGAAGGAGCCTTGGAAGAAGCTAGCACAACGCAGAGAACATTTGGTGGGTTCAAAGGAGAGGTGAGAAATTTTCTGATATGGAAACTTCCATTTCCCACTTAGCTATTTGCACTGGAAAATGATGATTCAGAAATCTATGATGGCATGAGCATTGTGTCAAAGGGCTACTCCATAGCCTTGGAGCAGCAAATGATACTTCCACACACAAGGAAGATTTCTGCATATGAAAAGAGGATATTGACACTCTTGTATGCATTGGCCAAACTATGGAAGTTTTGGATGGGCAATACCTTCCAAGGGGAGGATGACCTCCATATACTTCAATCTTGTCTTGGGCAAGATCAGCTGCAAGGGAGGCAGCAAAGGTGGGTTAGAAATACTCCAACATGTGGCTTTGGCATTAGGCATGTCAAAGAGGAGAACTATGATGTGACAAGTGCTTCATTTCAGATTTCTACAGCGTTGTCATTGTTGGGAAGCCTAGATCCCTATTGGGAGTCCCAACTACTGGTGGAATATTCCAAGAGCCTCTTCACATGTAAGGTTTTTGATGGGCAATTAGTATATGGTAGGTATAGAGTGGTTGATGGAGTCATTTATTTCCATGATCAGATCTACTTGAATAGAGACTCCAAGCTCAAGGAGAGGATTCTACATGCAGCATATGAGGCACTCTTTTTAGAGCATGAGGATTCCATTGAGTCCTATCACACCATCATGGAGGGATTATATTGGGAGGATCTCAAAGAAGATGTGCACCAACATATCAGGAGATAGGCAGCCTGTTTGATGTATGAGGAGGAAAGAAACCACCTTGCGGGGTTGTTACAATCATTTCCCCCTTTGATGGAGAAATGGGAAGGTTCATCTATGGACCTATTCACCAACTTCTCTACAATATATGGTAAATATTGTGTTTTGATGCTTATTTATCAACTAACAATGTATGTGCACTCCTTTACCATGCATTTGCAGCACATTTCTCCACAAGAAAGAAAACCTCTTTGTGGATTTCATGGTCCTTTTGGGACTACATTCAGTGATGGGGATGACCACTTTATGGAGGACTTTGGGCAAGATATGTTTTTTTTGGATCATATTCAGCCAACACCTAATGTCCTCTACTATTTTCAAGCTTTTGAGAAGCTTATGGCAGCAAGAGAGTGGTTGGACGGCCACTTATCATATCATATTTTGAGACAGCAAGAGGAAGAACAACGTTGGTCTCACTTGAGGGACTATTATCACCATCCAACATGCAATATGACACATAGTCCATTTTTATTTTGGATTCTATATGGTGATGACACTTTATTCACTATATGTAGGATGGATTGGGCAAGAGTGATTCTTGGAACCAAAGAGTGGTATCATGATATTCCAAGTGCATTTTGGCTTCTTAATGACCATATTATTACAGCCCAATATCAGCAGTTCCACATCTATCATAAATGGAGAGACAGACAACATGAGTTGAGAAAAAATATCTCTCATTTTCAGCCATGCAGCCCCTATACATTGCAGAAGCAAGTTTTGGTGAGTTTTTCTATGAGCTACCAAGGAAGGCTCACTTTGTTTGGATGATAACATGGAGATTGGAGTTTCTCATTGGGGTTGAGGCACCCAACATTTATCATCTCTCATGCCTTAAGGAGGCCAATGGATAGCATATAACTCTTTCCATATATCTCCCACTTTTTCATGATAAGAGCTATTTGGTTTATCCACCAAAGGCAAATTTTTATTCTAGGGAGGGGACATATCCATTGGAGATTTTGCAGTATCCTTGCAATTGCTTGAGGACAAGAAAATTTTTGGAGGGGAGGATTGTAATATTCCTAGATTATCTTGCAGCTAATTGGAATACTAAAGTTTTGTTTTGTCACTTAGATAGGTGAATAAGTGGGTAGGGAGACCCATAAATCTATTTATGAAGAATAAAACCACTTCTCATGTGAAAATGGATCATCTTTCTAGCTCAATAAAGCACCCTAAGGTGTGAACATGGGCTATAACATGTGGACTGGGTCAACTTTGACCAAATCAACGACGCTGTCATGGAGGAGTGGAAATTATTGGAGGGACAACGTAATTTTAGATGGAGACACATTGCATGGAAGTAGTGTCATTAATGGATGGGGATTAGGTTTTGGAAGCTCATATATTATAAAAGGAAGAGGATGGAAACCATATTCATTATCTTGATGCTTTGATATTTTGATATATGGTCTGTTTAGACATATAGCTTTCTTAAGTTGTTTAGCTAAGATTGCATGTGTTGTTTAGCACAGGGTGTTCCTGATCGAGAATCCCACCTCTTCCATTGAGAAGCTCTTGGAGGAGTTTGCACTATAATTCCACATTCAAGCATTTGGCCAAGCTTTAGTCTCATGTACAACACAGTTTTGTTTAGAGTTGGGTTGTGTTGTAGGGGTGTAGCAATGGAGGAGAGAGATCTCTAATTTCTGAGCTAGTTTTCCATTGGAAGGATCATCCTTTCATCCGGGAGCTTGTGAGGAAGTAATTAGGGCTTCATTACATATTTTGGCACCAGGCCAAGTAGCAGTCATAAGCTACAATGCAGTTTCCCTCAAGGACTGTGTTATAATGGAGAGCAGTTGCAGCAGTGGGTTTATTGCCATATTTGGAGTGTTTGGGTTTCCTGTCTGGGGATCGGCCCTTCATTTAGGAGATCTGTTGGAGGAGGATCAACCATATCTTATAACATATCAACAATCTCCCATCATTTATTCAGTTGCAAAGAATATTCATCCCTAGGGCCAAATCTGCTATATTTTGTATAGTGTGTATTTCCGGAAACCTTTCCTAGGTTGTCCTGGAATTCTGTTTTCGAGCATGGATCTCTAGCCTTAGCATTTTTGGAGAATTATATCAGCAGCAATATATTTTTATATCTTTCAGCTGTTATTCTCTCTTAGACAGCACAGTTTTCTGCATTCTTGTATTTCATGTATTAACAACATTTTAGATCTAGGTGTATGCTTTCATGGGAAGCTTTTTTGCCCAACTTGAGTGATATTTCCCTCAAGATCTTGTACCTGTTTTTTTGTTATATTCATAATGGAATAGATCTATTGTTGTCTCATGCTTTGATATATTATATTCCTGCATATTTCCATCATTTTTCACTATATTCCTGCTTTTCCCATTTGGGAATATTACATATCCAACATCTCACCAAGCTAAAACATAGGTGAATTTTGGATTCTGTCTTTATTCAAGCATCCAACTATCTGGTCGTGCACAAAGTTAACATTTCATCAAGTGAGGTGGATATTGAATTCAATCTAGTTCATTTTTTCTCATCCCTGCATCGAACCATCTGGTAATGTGCCAAATTGACATCTTAACAAAGTACTTAGATTTCATATTTTTGTCCTGGCTGGCGGATGGACCCCAGCCAGTGGACAAGTGGCATATGAAATTGGGAGTGGTGTGGAAAACAAGTGACAAGGGTGAGGATGTGGAAACATTATAATATGACACATGGCAAGAAAAAATGGCATTTTTGGTTTGCCAACTATATGATTGGAAGATGACACGTAGCATGTACAAGTCAACATAAAGACATGTGGCATTTTGGTTTAATTGTAGAAAGTGACTTGGCTAGTGAAGTGGCAGGTTATCTAGAAAGTGACATGGAAAATCATGGATCCCAGTTCAAAGCTAAATGTTTTTGAAGTAATCGGGACATACGACCATCTAGGAGTGGATTAAGGTCAACCATTTGGCTATTTGACCCAGATTCCAAATTGGGTGAAGGAAATTAAAGCAAAGTTCTACTTTGGTCAAGGTTTTGCATTGAAAAGTAAATGCAAATTCATTTAGGCATCTAGTAATCTAGATGTGAACAAAGTGTGGTCATTAGCAAATAAATTAAACTCCATATTTAAGTGAAGCAAATGAGATGGTCAAGATTTTACAACTGAGGTTTTGTGTAGATGAAATAAAATTTCATATTGACATCCAGTAATTTATGGGAATGGAGTGTGTCAATTAAAAAATAATATAGACTTTGGATACATTAGTGAAGTGAATTAAGACCAAGGTCCTAGCCTCAAGTCATGAGCAACTAAGTTCTCAGTACTCAGGGCCAAAGGAAAATAAAAGAGAAATTTGGGCATGTAATGATACACTCAATTTGAAAATGTTCATGATTGCAAAGCCTTGAATACTAGATTTGCTGCAATAGTGAATTAAACCCATGGTCATAGCGCATGGTCATGGGTAAGGGTGTTGAAGGTGAGTAAAGGCACATGTAAGAAAAGGGAATAAAATGTTCTTGTGCCATGTGTGTGTGTGTGTGTGTGTGAGAGAGAGAGAGAGAGAGAGATTAATTGGTAAGAGACATGGAGTGATCATCAGAGAATATGACAAAGCACATACACCATCAAAGAACATGAGTGAAGCAAGCATATTCTCAAGGAGTGCATAAGCCTGAAGTGGGTGTGAAAACTATGTGAGAGTAGAATGGAACTACAAATATCTAGTTCCAAAAGAGATGAGACAAAAAGCACATAGATGGTGAATTGGCATATCTAAGAGAACACATGCGTAAACAAAGTGTGTGTAGTTGAGAAATGTGTGATCTGGGCTAGTAAGTGTTGGAAATGTAACTAGTTTCGGTCTTCATTATTATTGTTGTATTATTTTAATATGTATCTTATGGAACAAAAAAGAGAAGAAAAGGAAAAATATAATTTTATAAAGCATGGGTTTCATGCTCATTTTTTATGGTCTTCTAGGTAAAAACATGTTCTTCATGCTTCTAGCGTTTGTTAATTCATAGGATTTATTTTCATGAATCAAAGGAGTAAAAATCATGTTTATAAGACCCTTCCAGCAAAAGTATAATTGGAAAAGGAATTATTTTTTAGTCTAGAAAGTGTTGGAAACTCTAAAAGTACAAGTCGGCCCTAGCAGCTTTAAATCTGCCTAAAGGAGGAAATTCAATCCCTTGGAAAGGTTGTATAAAGAAGCATTTCGACCTCGTTTGACACATATATCACTCACAAGTTATATCTAAAGAAGGAAGTTTGATCTATAATTTGGAATTAGGAGAAAAGGATAGAAAAGGTCTAGAGGAAAGGAATGACAAAAATATTATTTTTGGGCTATCTCTCTCTCTCTCACACATGCGGAGTTTTAGGGTTTATGCAGCTACAAAGGAGGCTGAAAATTGTAGATCCAAGCTGCAGTAGGAAGAAGTGCAGTCTCCTATTTATGGAAGGAATAATACTCAGTCTTGACCTTGTTGACCTTAGGAGGAGTTGTCTTGCTCAAGGAACGTCTCAAGAGGAAGTTGGATTAAGGTTTCTGCAACAGCTACAGGGCAGGAGTTGTAGGTTGAAGTAGAAAATATTGAATTTGGCAGGTCAAAGTTGCATTTTGTAGTTGGTTTATGCAAGATAAAGGAAGGAATTATCGGAAGGTATGAATTAGTACATGGAGGAGGACTTGGTATAGGTTTGGGTCTTTGTGGTCTCATGTGAAGCAAATTCTATAAAAAGAGAAGAGTTTTATGGATTTTCCCCTTGGAGGGGTTTTGCCCTGGCTGAGAGCCTAATTTTTTTGTCCATTGTTGTTGTTGTTTATGTTCTTGATATTTTTTTGATGAGAATATATAAATAAAGAACACAATAATATTAACAAAGTTCACAAGCAAATATTAAGGTTAAAGGAAAATTGATATAATGAGTTTCCACTTTAAATTTTCCAACATGGTATCAGAGCTAAGGTGAACAAGAAGGAAGTTGGAAGAATCATCTTGTGGACACCAAGAAGGGTTTTCATTTCAAGTGGAATCATTTGTGGAAGAAAATAGGTATAAGACCTATTGATCACGATGGAGGGTTTCTACATTAAAGAAGATCAAGACTACATCAAGCTCTAATCAAAGGAAGGCTTGTGAGGAAGACTACAAGAAAGTTTGTCCCTTGAAATAAGGAAAATTATTTAAAGGCTCATTAAAAGGCATATTTTAAGGAAGAATCAAAATGATCTTGGTATCATTCATCACTCATGAAAGTTGTTGTTGGAGGAATCCTAGGAAACATCTTTCAAGGACATTATTGAAGTTTCTTCAAAGGTCTTGAGGGCATGAAGAAAGGTCGGATACATCATCAAGGAAGAGGAGAGTATTGTTTATCAAGTAAGTATCATATTCTTACTCTATGTTTGAATATATAGTTCATATGGGTTATTTCTACAAGGAGATCAATAAGCTTGTTGGAGCGTCAAATTACCTAGCATGGAAGAAGAGGATTGAACTGTCACTTATAGAACATGAGGTAATAGAATATGTAACTTGGGAAATTATTGAACCGGGAAAATAAAATTACTATAAAAATACAAGAAAGGAGAAGTAAGGGCACAAAGGATCATATTTGACTCCATGAAGGATCCCCTTGTTCCATTTGTTGCAAATTTTAAAACTTCCAAGGCTTTGTGTGATAAACTAGTGAACTTGTACTCTGTAAGTACATTAGGATAAAAGATATATTTATGAAACAAGCTATATAAAATGAATAATAAAAAATTGAGTACATGGAATCCTTCGTAATGAAGATATATTAATTAAGAGATCACTTGCAGGTACTTCGATTTGCGAGACAATTTCTAATTTGAAAATGACCATTTGTGTATTAAATGCATTGCCACCAAAATGGAGAAACTTTGGAACAATCATCTACTCTAAGAAAGATTCAAATCATTTTGATCATTTGTGCGCTCAATTAATTTTGGAAGAATAAAGGATCAAGGTAAAATATGACATTGGATCAAATGAGCAGTCTTAATCCTTTTTAGCTCAAGTCAAGAAGCTGAAGAAGGGAAAGTTCGGGAAGCCTAAGAAGAAATCTATGTCCAAGGTTCAATGATTTAAGTATAATAAATATGGACACTATAAAAGGGACTGTCTAAGCCAACAAAACAACAAGATAAAGGAAAGAAGTGATGCTCACATAGCTAAGGAAGTAGGAGAATTTGAGAAGAAACCAAAGAAAGAAGAAGTGAAAGAAATTTACTACAAAAGAAGGCATCTTGTTTGAAAGTTTCTTGGTAAAATTGGTATTTCCTTTAGGATAGCATGCATTTTTGTTTAATTTAGAAAAATCTTGATTTTTCATAACATTATAGAGAGAAGCATGTAATAGTAACATATGTAGAGTCTACTTGGTTAAGTTTCTTTGTAGAGATCATCTAGTATTTAAAGGTAGATAGATAAACCATTTTGCATATTGTTCATCTAGACATTATCTCACATTATGTTTGAGGTAGTCATCTTGCTAAGGTGGATCATTATGATCCTATAAGAACCATCATTTTGGAGGTTCTTGGAAGAATCATTATGAAAAGGTTAGTATACATTCCATGTAATGTGGAACAATATTGTTAAAGGGATGAAGGAATGCAATGGGTCAAGATGCAGGCTCATAATGATAAATATAGCTAGATTATGGAATAAGAGGAATAGGAATGCACATTAAAAGTGACTCTTGGATAAGATTCATGTAGAAACTTGTAACATGCTTAGTATGATTGTATGATGTTTAGAAGGAAATATTTGACATAATTAAGGATGTATAAAATATTGAGACTTTCTCTATAAGATGTAAAGTAATGATTAACATCCAGTATAATCTCTGAAAGAAAAATCACTAACTTGGTAATAAAGTTCAATCATTGGGAACTTTGATGAATGAAGGAAGATTCAAGTGGAGATGTACAATTAGGATGTTCATGCTTGGATGAGAAAGGTCACCATGGTGAAGTAAGTCTAATTTCAATTGTTATTGGTTATCAAGTTAACATATTATTTTGCTACCTGGAATAAAGTTGCAGCAATACATTATGACAATTGAGGAAATTTCAACTGTATGGATGGAAATGTATGAAGAATATTGAGGGAAGCTCAATATCTGGTACCTGGAAACTGTGAAGTCAATATATGTCCATATTGGGATTGAAACGTAGCAATGCAAGAAGATAACCTAAAGTTCAAATAAGATCACTTTCACGAGGAAACTATGATCAGCTGGAAATTTGGAAAGGCCCAATGTAATTCCTTAATCTATGATGTCAAAGATGAAAGAGATGAGAAAGAAAAATGACATGGATCTTGTCACAAGATTGAAGATTGAAGATGGCTCCATGATACCTCAAAAGGAAGTAGGATCGATACGATGAGATGCATAGAAAAGAGGGAGCCATGCAGCTATGAAGAACTCTTTGTTGATGCTCTTATAAAGGCAAGCTATAGTGGCTTGTGGTGTTAACTTCTCAAACAGAAAGGGAGTTTGGAATATTCCCTGGTTTTGAGAAGAAGCAAAGGAGTCTCCTTAAATAGGAGAAAGGTTGTATTCCTTGGACAATAGGTAGTGATGTTGGAAATAACATGTGCATTCTCTTTTTCAGGTAATGAAGAAATAATGGTGAATGATTTGATAAGCATCTGTAGTTTCCTTGAGGATATGGAATCCAAGAAAGGAAAGGTATTGACACTCTTTGAGGATAGGATGGGTATCCAAGATAAGAGTGGTCAAAGAGGACCAATATTATTTGAGGGCTCAGGATTGGAGATCCAAGACAAGAATAGTCCTAAAAGGACTTACCTTGTGAACATTCAGCTGGGATATATGCCTTGTAGAGGTAGTGTGGTATTACATGTATAAACTCCCAGTATAATGCTCTCGAATAAAGTTGAGCTTGTCAAGTTAGGCCTTAGTGACAGTGTTGGTTATAATGATGATGCTTGCATTTGGCTTATAAGTCTGGCTCTTCTTATGATAACTCTTCAATGTGAGAATGATGTTGTACTAGTATATATTAATTATGAATACCTCCCTAGTTAAGAGGGAGTGTTGGAAATGTAACTGGTTTCTGCCTTCATAATTGTTGTTGTACTCATTTCAATATGTATCTTATGTAACAAGCAAGAGAAGAAAATAAAAAGTTATTTTTATAAAGCATGGGTTTCATGCTCATTATTGATGGTCTTCTAGGTAAAA
The DNA here is from genome assembly GCA_034641835.2 of Pinus albicaulis. Classification (NCBI taxonomy): domain Eukaryota; kingdom Viridiplantae; phylum Streptophyta; class Pinopsida; order Pinales; family Pinaceae; genus Pinus; species Pinus albicaulis. The sequence continues at coordinate 1,433,844,703 of CM076579.1, read as the reverse complement.
GCATGTTCTTCATGCTTCTAGGGTTTGTCAGGTCATAGGATTTATTGTATGATTCAAAGGAGTCAACATCATGTATATGTAATATTCCCAATTTTCCATAAGTTAATGGGAATATTATAGTTCTTAATTTTCATTCTTAATTAAGTAAATAAGAGGGTGGAGGGACCCATAAACCCCATGGATGAATAAAATCCACTTTTGATGTGTGAATGTGGATAATTTATAGGTAGATCTACATTATGGAGTAGTGGATCAACTTCTTAAATGTAGGAAGAGTGGAGATCATGGATCATTAATGTAAAATCATGAGGATCTTGGAGGAGGTCAACTAAGATCATGGTGCATTAAAAATAAGATCATAAATAACTTATGATGATTTAGTGGAGGAAGTGGTGCAAGTAATGCACACATGATGGAGAGAGTGGGAATTAAATGCAGACATGGTGGAGATCATGGAGAGAGAGTGCAATCTTCATGGAGGCTAGTGGCCACATGTACAACGCAGTTATGAGGTGGGCCAAGGCTATGGAAGGCTCATAATCTATATAATGAAGATGAAGGCACAATAGAAGGAAAACTTGTATTATTATAATTTTGATCTCTTTAGATCTAGATTTGTCATGTGACATTTCTATGTAAGCTTATGTTGTTTAGCTAAGTCTGCAGTGTTGTTTGGCACACGGGTGCTTCCAAGCAGAAATCCCACCCTTACCCATGGGGGAATTTGAGTGCCTACTCTAGGAAGGTTTCTATTGAGCTCCATTCATCATCAAGCATTGGTTCCATATTCATCCACACTCATATGCACTTCCAGCTACAGGAATAACACATTCCTGCTTGAGGGTTTGAGAGGTGGTGGTTGTTTCTAGCATTTCAGCTAGGGAATCAATGGAGGATTCATCCTTTCACCTTGTACTTCATGTTTAGCCTTTCAGGAGAAGCATATCCATATCTGGCATTCAGGCCATCATATTTTACCTCCATGCAGCAACAGTCCCCTCAAGGATTGCACAGTCCAGTTTTGTAGATCCGAAGGAGGAAGGAAGTTTTCAACATTTCAACTAGAAATTCTGTGAGGGACCATCTCCTCACTTTTTTTTCACTATTTCCATCATTTCTGAGCTACATTGCATCATTAAATAGAAAGCTAGAGAGCCTCCCTCCTTGACAGCGCAATTTTTGTCAGCAGTTGTGTAGCAACAGCTGCAATCAGTGGAGAAGGTTGGAGGAGCTAGATCTTGAGCTTCTAGCTTGAGGATATAGTGAAGGGATCAACCCTTCTTGCATAGATTTGATTGTCCATCCTATTGCAGCCATCCTGATCAGATCTTGCTTGAGATCTGCATATCTAGCAGTTATATGTGCAAGCCCTAAGACGGTGATTTTCTTAGATTGATTGATCTGGAATATCGTTTCTGGGTTATCTTGGGTATCCATCATAGATCCCAGATCTCAATTTTTAGCACCATCGGAGCTCCGGAGCTGCTAGATCTACATTGCTACCTTTTCCAACGGTTATTGCCCTGGCATTTCCAGTAGGGACAATGCAGTTTTCCTTCCAGCGGTTACGCAATCCCTCTTGTGGGAGCACTTCAGGGTCATTCTAGGCCATCTCTTTGGCTTGAGTGTCTCATATTTTGAGCACTGTTGTACTGGTTTATCCACCTTCTTGTTAATAAAATGGCTCAGCTATTCTGTACATTTTAATGGTGTATTTAGATTATTTTTTTACTTAGTTGCAGTTCATCTATTGTGTTTCAGTATTACTGTATTCTCCCTTTTGGGATATTACATTATAAGAACCTTCCAGGTAAAATGTAATTGGAAAAAAAATTATTTCTTAGTCTAGAGAGTCTTAGAAACTCCAAAAGTACAATTCGGCACTAACAACTTCAATTCGGCCTTAAGGAGGAAATTCGACCCCATGGAAAGGCTATATAAAGGATTAGTTTGACCTCATTTGACACACACCACTCACAACTTTGACCTAAAGAAGGAAGTTCTATATGTAGCTAGGAAGCAGGAGAAAATGATAACGAAGATATAAAGGAAGAAAGGAAGGATGAAAATCTTATTTTTGGGCTATCCCCCCTCACATGTGTGAAGGTCTATGGATTTTGCAGCTACAAAGGAGGCTGAAAATTGCATATATGAGTTGCATTAGGAAGAAGTGAAGTCTCTTGTTGCTAGAATGAATAATACTCTATCTTGACCTCGTTGACCTTAGGAGGAGTTGTCTTTCATATTGAAGGTCTTAAAAGGAAGTTTAACTAAGGTTTCAACAACAACTACATGGTCGAAGTTGCAGGTCGAAGTAGCAATATTGAAGCTGGCAGGTCAAAGTTGCAGTTTATAGTTGGTTTATGCAATATCAAGGAAGTACTTGTTGGAAGGGATGACCTCATACTTGGAGAAGGAATTGGTCTACGGTTTGGGTCTTTGTGGTCTCATGTGAAGTATATTTTATAAGCAGAGAAGAGTTTTTGGGTTTTCTCCTTGGAGGGGTTTTTCCCTGGCTAAGAGCCTAATTTCTATGTCCTCTGTTGTTGTTTTTTCTATTCTTGATATTTGTTTGATGAAAATATATAAATAAAGAACACAAGAAAACTAACTAAGTTCACAAGAAAATATTAAGGTTAAAAGAAAATTTATATAATAAGCTTCGTCTCCAACATTAAGGAGCATTCAGAACATAGTGTTTTGGTGTGAAACATGATAGAATACTACCAGTTAACCAAAAGAGGATATTTCCACTGGAAAAAAAAAGGAAGGAGATTTTGATTAAAATGTCGTTGAAGCATATGAGTTGAGAAATGGTTCTTTTGGATCCAATCTGAAAATGTGATGAAAAAAATATCTAGGAGGTAAAAGAAATTAGATTATTATATCAAAATGGGATTGGTGTCTCTTGCAATTTAATGCTTGAAAATATGAGGGGATTGATATCTCCAATAAGTTGGTGCTTGCAAATTTGAGGGGAGTTGTGTCTCTTGTAAGTTTTTGCCTACAAATTTGAGGGGATTGGTGTCTCATGTAGGTTAGTGCCTACAAATATTGTAACAATAGGTTGGTGTATGGTTGAATCAAATAATTAAAAGATTTTTTGTGGTTTTCTCCTGGATGGGTTTCCACGTATATCATGTGTATATCACATGTTCAATTCTCTTATGTGACTAATTATTTTATGATTAAATATTTTAAATAATGTAAAATTGTATTATACTTATTCACATCCCCCTCCCCTAAGTATAAGTCTTAATCCAATAGATTACATCTTCACTCTTTGTTATTCTATCACTTTGTTCCAACTACTAAGTACTTGAATCTCCTTGCTATTGTGAACTATGCACTAGTTGGTCTCCCTTGAAAGTTTAACAAACTAGTTGCTCAATGAATTCCCCCCAATTGGCTAGCATCTATTGTTAAACAAATGAAACTCTAACTTAAAACTGTATCAACCCACGATGGACCAATTGATCTCTTTTTCCTTCTTGAAAATGTTTGACTATTGTCTATAGGGATTTTAGTGGGAAATATGGTACATTTTTTTTTGTTCCTTCTCAAGTGGGTTACAGAATAGAAATGATAATCCATACAAAGGATTGAGTGTCTCTCGTAAGTATAATACTTGATGAAATTATGTAGTACTTCATCCCATGGTGTTACTAGAGATAACAATCTCACTCCTTGTATTGTGTCTTCTGATGATTCACCTTCATTAAAGAAAAAACTCTCTTGATATCTCTACCCTCTCTTTGTAGCACTATCTTCCTTTTGTTGCTAAATTGGTGGCCTAAGCAAAACTTTATTTCTTGACGGTGAACTCGACATTGTGAACTCTAGTGACATTAGTTTACAGGTTTAGAATCTGTTATCACAAAATTGTACTTGATTGGTTACTTATCAAACAACTCTATGTAACTGTTTCAAACCAGCCTTTGACTGAAGCTTAGCCTCTTCAGTCTGAGAGGGCTCTCTCAAAGGGGTTTATGATTTTTTATTATGATAGTACTAGATGACTAACTCTATTTGAAAAAGTAACTTGTTTTTTTATGTATGTAGGTTGAAAAGAATGCATGATTGCTATCATTGGGTTTATGGAGTCAACAATTAGTATTTTCAGTGGCAAGGTTTCTTGACATGGAAGCTGAGGCAGATAAGGGCCTTTAACAGAGGAAAATCACACATAAAACATAGAGCAACACATTAAAGGAAGTTAGAGCATAAACATATGAATTTTGAGTAATAGGGATGAAATCTAGTGCAAGTGGTAAACATAAAGATATATATCAAAAAAACATTAAAAACTCCATGAGAATATCAGGTTTGTCAAGAAGAAAGTCCTATGTATTACTGATATAAGTCAAAATACATAAAGCAGCAGTTTGGTGCAAAAAATCTCCAACCCCTGACTACTTCGATGATTTTCCTTTAAATATACATTATTACAGCAAGGATGATCTGCCTGATGGCTAGATTCATCGAATTCTTCCTATGACACATCATATAACTGAAAAACATGACTTCTAACAAGAAAATGATAGCTACACCCTAAAGAAGACATCTCCTAATAGGAGTGTAACTCCTATTTATTACATAATCTACCTTATCTTTGTGAAACAGTTACATGTTAGTTACAAATAAGCATCAGATGCTTGAATGAGAGATGATAGGTTCAATACCAACTTTACATATTAAAAACCCTCCTAGACATGTGGAATAAAACCCTATTTTTCAGGAATGCATAATCCTTATCTTCAATGAGAGCTTTAGCTGATGACCTGTCTCCACAACACTTCCTTAAAGTCATAAATGTTTTATATTAAGGTCCCTTGACATGTTGGAGGAGTCCAGTTGTCCAAAATTTTCATTAAGCTGCTCCAAAACCTTCAAAAACAGCTCGCTACGAAAACATAATAGTTTCGTAGCGTTGAAAAAGAAGCTTATGAACCCAAAAACTTGACTCTTTTTTTGTTCCATGATGTCAACCTAGTCATGGCACATCATCACCACTATTCTCCCTTCTTGAAAACCGCAAAAAGTATATTTAGAAGCAAAAAGGCTTCTACAAAAATTTTCGTAGAGTTTGCCTAGCTTTAAGCCTAGGAAATGCTACAAAACTGTGAAAAAGTGCAGAATTTCCAGATTTCAAGACTAACTGCAAAAAGTGACCTCTAGCTATAAAAACTTGATCTTCAGCATGCCATGAACCTCCTAAAACACATTCAAACTCAACTTAGGACCCCTGTGGTGTTTCCTCTTCATTAATGATCAGTTGAGCAATGGGCTCCTCAACCACAATCATCTTCAAACCTTTTTTCTCCAATTCTTCATGAATCAGTTCTAGTTGTTCTTGTAGGTCTTTGACTTGATCTTTTAGTGTCCTGTTCTTAGATTGTAAGTGCAGGTTCATTTTCCTGATAAGTTTCACCTCTCCTCTCAATGGCTTAATCCATTTGATCAGTTTTTCTGTGTTTTCAAGGTCTTAGAGACACTTGTGACTTGATTCTCCCAAATATCTTTCATTTTTTCAAAATGTACCCTCTGAACCTTTTGCTTCCTTGCCTCTTTCTTTAAGACTGAAATTTCATCATTTTCCAACTTCAACTGCTCCTTAAGGACTTCAATCTCTATTTTTTCAATGATTTTATCTTTGCCCTTCTTTTGTTTGATGAGCAGATCTTATTTTGCAGGTGATGAGAGGTTAATGATGCTTGGTGGTGGTTGGACACTTTCAGTGACATTCTGAGCTTCTTTACTGCTTTCCAAGACCTTTCTGGCATGTCTTGTCATTGGTTTCCTAGCTTGAAAAATGAATCCAGCATCTTCACCTGCAAACTCTAACTTCTTAGTTGTTTTGGCTTTCTTGAGCTTCTTTCCTCCCTCATATATATCTTCAGCTTGGACTATGGGAGTTTCTTCAATATCAATAGCATGCAGAATGTCTTCTAAGTTACCCTTAGCCATTGTTTGGCTTCTTGTAACCCTCTTGCTACCATGTTTGCTCACTGTTGGCTTTTGTTTTGCAGGTGTAACTTTGGGTGTGTCAGCTTTCTGCAATGGCTCTGTCTCCATGATCGCTGGCTCAATTTGCTCTGCCACTAAAAGTGATGGTATATCTCTAGGTTTAGGAGTTCTTTTAGGAGTGATGGAATCTATTTCAAAACCACTGATGAACAGAAAATATGACCAGTCTCTGCCTAACCTCTTTAACTCTTCTAATACCAGTAACTTGATTAAACCATGATGAAAGAGTGAGGTTTCATTTCCTTCAGATTTAGCTTGAACTTTGTTTGACATTTTAGCTAAGCTTCTATATAAGTAAAAAGGTAAATCAAGAGACCTATTACCAACAAAATGTAGTAGAAGCCTGAGGTGGTAGGAATAAACCATATGATATTTCCCTTCACAGGTGAAGTACTTTTGAATGATTAGAAGAAGTTTTGAGAAGTTGTCTTTCATGTAGCTCCTTGGGATGGCATTTGTGAGATCAATCTCACTATGCTCTGGCTTGATAAATTCCTTACAGTCCTGCATGGTGAACTTGAAACCTTTGAACCATTTTTCTCCTCCTCTAGGGATTCATTTTGCTGCTGCAATGGTCTCTGGTGTTACTGTGAGGTTTAACATCCCCACCTTTGAAGTTGTCCCATTGAAACTGAGAGCAAACTCCTTAGAAACCTGCACATGGCACCCTTGCAATCTTTGGCAAAACTGAAAACATCTTGTTCTTCTGAAAACTTCTAAGGCAGTTGGGTCTTCATTAGTAAAATTCATGTCTGATGGGTCATATCTGAGGCAGTGGCCACCTTTGTTGGTATTCCACTTTGCAGCTATGATGATTTTATACCTTCTCTGCCTCACTTGATCAGTGACACCTGCAACTTTTGAAAATTCCAGCAACCAGCTTGGCTTGGTGAAACATCTCTCCAGGACTCAGTAGCATGCAAATATAAAGTGGAGAATGACAAAAGACTCAATTGGGAAAGGTTTTAAAGTTTCGATGACAACTCAATGCTTAATCATGACTCATACATGCTAAAAACAGTAATAATGACCTCAACGGTGACCTTTGTACCTTGATTTAACCCTAACTGACTCGAATGACATCCACCCTAACACTTCTAATCATGGACTGACACCTTGCACCGGATTTGAAAATACAGGCAGAAATACTCCTTTTCGTAGCGTAGTTAGTTAAATTGCTGGCAGTTTCGATACAAAAGTATTAGTGGTTTCATAGCGAAAATTGCCTTTTTACTATGTAATTTGCTACGAAAACAAGAAAAGCTGGCTAAAGTGACCTTTTCGAATTCAAAAGCTTGGGAAATGAAATATGTCAACAAATGATGACTGATGGGACATGATATGACTTGAATGGGGGTGGTTTTGGACCTTAGGATAGGATAATATGAAAAAATTTAAATTTTCCTAATGAAATCTATGACCATACCTTTGACAAATAAACTCTATGACCATGTCAAATAATGTTTCACATTTTTCTGAGTGATAACAGAATCATAGCAAAAAATTGCACCATTGTCTAAATATTTTCACCATTTGCAGATGCTAAGAATAATTTCTACGGTAATAGGTTGTTGAGTCTAAACAAATTTCCACCCATCTTGTTATGTTCTTCATTTTGAGTGGAATGGAACCATGTGCTATAAGAAAAACTTGCATGTGAATACAAATAATAAGAATACAAAAAAATTATGCAGCTCACAACATATTTCAAATTTAAATTTTTCCTCAACTATCATAGTTGTTGGCATATTAACTGCTCATAAATGTTAATCTATTAATGTGATGCTTTCGTTGTGTTGGTAGTTATATATTTTGTACTATGATAACAAATTTAATTCTTGGATGATCATTTATTATACCTACCGTAGGTAATGTCTAATACAATCAAAACTGAGTTTGAATATGAACTATTTTCCTGTTTGAATAAAAGTTAAATTGCATTCTATAAAGTTAACATTAGAAACATAAATTAATTTAGTCTCTAAAATATTTTAATTTTACTTTTCATGCATTTGATTGGGTGTAGTCTTGTTATGTAATGATTTGGTTTAATTAATACCAAACCTTAATAAAACATTGTATGGATACAACTCAATTAACTTACAACCTAGCAATTTTGAGAGGACAAGTTGCACATATATTGTTACCCATTATATAAAGAAGACATGTGTATGGTGAGGCATTTTATTGGAACACCACAGGTTGCATTACCAACTACAAAATTGTTTCAGCTTGAAGGTTTCGACATGGTTTGAACTCGCATTAAACATGCTTTCTACATTTTTTTGGTCCCATGAAATTTTTTTTAAGTCAATTTCATGAAAATTCGAGAGTATTTTTCATTGCGCAACTTTCAAAATCTCATAAACACAAAATAGGCAGAAATTCTCACACAACACAAAAATAGCTTTGCAGTCCAAATAAACAATAAACAATTAGAGAGTGGAATTGACTAACCGATTTGACACATGCACATCTGCTTTTAAATTAAATGGTATAGCAAGAACAAACATTTTATCAATAAATGATTCACATATCCAAATTTTTTGGGATGATAGAATATTATTACGAGGCTAGATTCATTTTAATTCAGGGTCTACCAAGTGTTGAGAGGGATTTAATCTCTTAATGAACAAACCTCTTTTAGAGTAAAAAGAGATGTGATCTTTTTGGAAGCTTGGTAGATTCAGAGTTAAGATAGATATAGGTTGGTTTAATTATTAATTATAATTATTAAAATTTCAAAGTAATTTTAGCGATTAAATTCTTTTTATTTACTTGATATACGAGGCCCATTCTAGTAGTTGGGATTTCTTCTTTGTTAAATTTTATATTTTTTACTTAATAATGAGATTTGCTTACTATTTAGTATACTAATTTTTTTACGTTATTTTTAAATACAAAATTTAATTAACACTTATTTGATAAATAAATTAAAATTTAACTTGAAATCAATTAGATTATTTTGTGAGGAAAGGGACAAACTACTTATTTGATTCCTTGTTGAGTCTTCTATTATGTCTCAATGTATAACCCTCATTTCAAATGTGTTGCATATGTCAGTAATCATCTTCATAGTCGAGTCTTCTATTATGTCTCGATGAATAGCCCTCCTTTTAAACGTTTTGCATATGTGAGTAACCATCTTCTATTATGTCTTGATGAATAACCCAAACTGCAAAAAAAAATAAAAACAACCCATATTTAAAAAATACATTGATATGTATTGCAATAGTTAAAACCCTTGCAATTTCCTACAACATCACCATCAAACAACTTATAAATTAGGAATTTTGCTACTGTGATCCATAAAATGTATATAAAATCTTGCGGTGATAATCCATCTAAGTATATTTTGCCTACGCAATTCGAACCAGCTAACGTGGTTCATCACTTGTCCTGATGATGAACCACACTGGCTGGTTCAAAACGCGTCAGCAAAATATACTTAGATGTGATTATCACCGATAGATTTTATATACAACTTATAAATTTAAAAATGGTTAAAGTTAGGCAACAAAGAAACTCTGCCACTTCAGTGGTGTAGGAATCCAAAATCACTGGTGATCTCTCTTATGCTATGCAATCAACAAAAACAGGTAGAACAAATAAACAAGGTAAAAATGAGGAAACTAATATAAATCATATACATTGTAAATTGGGTAAAATTGGAAAATTGTAATTTTTAAAAAACATTATGCATCGGTTTAAATAGGTTATATTAGAGAATAATACCATGGGAAAAACTATGGGTTACCAATATCGTGGGAAAACCATGGATTGCCAAAATTATTATTATTATTATTATTATTCTTTCGGATTAATCACATCATTAGGATTTGGTCGACGTTTCGAACCAACTAATGTGGTTCATCCTATGGAGAAGCTCATCGATCTTAATGAATAAATATTGGGGATGCATCATTGCCTAGAAATAGTTGTTAAGAACTAACCGTTGAGACTAGCTATTAAGAACTAACCATTAAAACTAGCCGTTATAAATATTTTTTATTTTTTTTTATTTTTTAATAGTTAAAAAATAATATTAAATTAATAAAATTAAATAATTATAAAATATAATAGAAAACTATAGAGATAAAAAGAGAAGATCAATTTTTTTTAATTAAAAAGGGAGTTTATAATTTATTAAAATTTCTTTTCATTTTTTATTTTTAATATATAATATTTAATATTTATTTATGAATTCCATAAATAATATAAATAAAACTTTTTATTAATAAAAATTTAATGGCTCACTATTTAACCCATAATTTCCTATTATATTTAATTAAAATTTTATTTATTAAAATATTTTATTTTTATTTAATTAATTTTACTTAATATATATATATATAATCCCCTTTTAATAAATTTTAAACCCCCCATTTTAATTAAAATTTGATCATCTCTTTTTATTTCTATAATTTTCTATTATATTTTTATAATTATTTAATTTATTTAATTAATAATATTACTTAACTATTAAAAAAATTATTTATTTTTCTTTCTAATAACTAATTCACTAACGTCTAGTTCTTAACAGCTAGTTTTGGGCAATGATGCATCCCTACTATTTTTTCATCAAAATCAATGAGATTCTCCACCCTTTCCTGAGGATGAACCACATTAACGGCTAGTTCTTAACAGCTAGTTCCAGGCAATGATGCATCCCCACTATTTATTCATTAAGATCGATGAGCTTCTCCACCTTGTCCTGAGGATGAACCATATTAGTTGGTTCGGAATGTCGACCAAAAGTCTTAGATCTACATCATGGATCACAAAAGTCTTAGATCTAATATTATTGTTATTATTATTATTATTACGTAATTTGACTGCATAAAAATTTTAAACATGACATGACATAACATTACAACATTTCTACCATACTGGCTAGAGAGCACCTCTGGGAAAATAAACTTTTAAACTTTAGAGTATTTCTAAATGTTTATCTAACTTTATAATATGTTTAAAATCATCATTTTTTCAATTCTTAGTAAAATCATAGTTTAGAGAATACTGTGGGAAAAACCATGGGCTAAGAATACCATGGGAAAACTATAGGTTGATAAAAAATTTAATCATAATGTCTTTCGGATAAATAACATCATTAAGATTCGGTTGATTTTGAACCAACCAATGTGGTTCATCCTTAGGACAAAGATGAAAAAAGCAATCAATCTTAAAGAATAAATAGCAAGGACCCATCAAGTTCCGAGCTAGCCGTTAGTAAATTAGTTATTAAATTAATAAAATAATATTTAGCTATAAACTAGTTGTCAAGAATTAGTTATAAACAAAAAAATTTGTGTGGAGTGAAGCCCCTGTGCACGGTGCCTGGGAGCCTTGTTCCTGTTCGCATTTGAGAGCTGTTATGCCACCATGGCCCCAGGCGGGGGCCCCGAGGTCGCACCTCCTCTCCCACCCGAGCTAACTACGTTTCAGAAGCTGGTTGTAGGCTGCAACAGACGTCCAGCTAGTGATCACCAACAAAAATTCGTCAAAAGATTGGATTCCATCCCCACTGTTGCTCCCTGGGCTCTAGCCCTCGCCCAAAGCAGTCAATGCCTGGATTCAAAGGAACTAAATTCCTCTAGTCAAAGAAGGAATCAGAAGTTTCTTAGTCGGTAAGGGATTCTTCATATTTTTCTTTGATTCAGTGGAGGATAAGAACCTTATATTTCAAAATGGCTCGTATTTCATGGGCCCTCAAGGTTTATACTTGAACCAATGGACCCCAAATTTTGACCCAAGCCAAGATGTTCCCTCGGTTGTTTTGGTTTGGGTTCAACTTCCCACCTTCCTTTGCACTGCTGGAACCCCAAATTTCTAGAAACCATCGGCAATAAGATTGGAAAATACACAGACAGAGCTGAAAGGAGGGACCAGTAATCCTATGCAAGAATTTGTGTAGAAGTCGACTTGGAGGAAGGCCTCCGTGAGGATATTAAGCTCATGATGGCTGATTGGTCACACATCCAAGAGCTATATTATGAGGAACTCCCATTTAAATGTCGGTATTTCCATGGCTACGGACACTTCGCTAGGTATTGAAAAAAGAAAACAGTCGAGGAGGTTGAGACCTCTAAGGAGGATCAATGGACTCAGGTCCATAAAATTGTTTCAGCTAAACAAAATATCAAAGCTAAAGGTAAAAGTAGGCCATCAGGTAGTGCAGCACCTACCTCGGCAATACAAGGGAAGGGGCATTTTGTCCCTCCAAGTACAAAGGCAACCAACAATCCTTTTGACATTCTAAGCACTCCAGAAGAACTCCTAGCTGCAACAGATGCTAAAGAGGTTGAACAACAGCCAATAACAATTGAAGAAGACAAAAGTCAAGAAGAAATTTCCCTTATACAAACCGAAACACCAAGAGGAGCCTCCAACCCCCCGTCCTATCCAGAGATGACAAGGAAGAAGTCTCCTAAATCCTTTGGATCCTTGGAAGAAGAAACTTTCAAGAGGCCCTCAAAAAGAGTTGGAAGAAAATCTCACAGAGAGGCAAGATAAGAAGAGGCTGAGAAAAAAAAAATGCAAGGCAGTCAGCTTATGATTGAGATGTCCATAGGCAGAAACACTAAAACCAGACCTCCCAAAGGTGGTTCTGGACACCCCTCTGCAAGTAAATAATGTGTATAGTCTCTTGGAATTACAGAGGCTTGGGAATCCCTTAAAAGTGGAAGCTGTGAAGAATCTCCTGAAATCTAAAGCCCCTAAGATCCTCATGCTCCAAGAGACTAAAATAGAAGGGGCTGCCCTTCTAGACCTCAGCAAAGAGAAATGGAAAACAAAATCCGGAAAAGCAGTAAGTGCAAGGGGTACTTGTGGTGGGCATGCCACTCTCTAGGAGGATGATAAATTCCACCTCGAAAGCTCCTTCGAAACAAAGCACTGGATCTACACCAAAATTCAACATCTTGCTAGTAATACAACCTTCGCCCTCTTTAATCTTTACATCCTGGTCCTTTATGCAAAAAAAAAGGATTGTTGGCAAACCCTGTATGATTTTCTAGATGCTTACTCCCCTAAGAATATAATTCTAGCTAGATATTTCAACCTAGTTTTTTAGAAAAAGGAAAAAAGAGGGGGTTATTATTAGCAAGGACCAAATCCTACCCCTCATGGAAGACTTGATCCATCAATGGGACTTACTGGACTTCAAGCCAAAAAAAGGGCTCTTCACTTGGTCAAACAATAGAGCAGGGATTGAGCATATTTCAGCCCGCCTTAATATATTTTTACTTCAAAGCACCTTCCTCTTCGAAAAGAAGATAATCTCCACTAAAATTCTGCTAAAATTGACATATGATCATAAACCCATCCTTTTGCTGTTAGAAGAAGAGGAAAATATGGGGCCCATCCCCTTCTGGTTCAGCCCCCTATGGTAAAAAAGGGATGGGTTTATGGAGACAACATCAAAGGCTTGGTCCATCCCTGTCATTGGATCGCCTAGTTATGTGTGGGAACATAAACTTAAGGCCACCAAATTAGCCCTGAAAGAATGGATAAAAAAGCCCTCAGGTACCCCCTCTAGTCTTAGAAAGCAAGCCACTAAGAGGCTACTCAATCTGCAAATGAACATGGAGCATCAAGATATTACCTACTCATAAATTCAGATTGAGCAAGAATCCCAACTTAGCACTCTCCACACATTCAGACTTGAGGAAGAGTCCTTGAGGCTAAAATCTCATAATCTCTGGCTCAATTCTGGAGATCAAAATTTCGCCTACTTCCACAAGAAAATTCCAACTCACCTCTCAAGAAATCACATTGCAGAAATTACCTCCACTGATGGGTCTGTATACAAAGGAACAACTAAGTTAGGAGAGGCTACAACCTCTCACTTCCAACAATTGTTCAAAGAAAATGGAATAAAAATTGAGGAATTTCTACAATTTCTCACTCACGTTCCAAGATTGATTAAGGCGGAGGATAAATCAAGCCTCTTGAAGCCCTTCACGGAAGAGGAAATTAGCAATGTCATCTCGATGATGGAGCCAAAAAAAGCTCATGGACCTGATGGTTTTTCCATACACTTCTATAGAATCTGCTAGGATATTATCAAGGCCGACCTGTTCCAAATGATTAAGGGCTTCCATAAAAAACCGAAAGTGGGAGGAAGAATAAACTCCACTTTCATAACTCTTATCCCTAAAGAAGCGAACCCTGTATCATTTGACCGCTTCAGACCTATTTCGCTTTGCAATGCATCCTATAAAATCCTCTCCAAGCTCCTGGCAAACATAATCAAGCCTATACTGGAAAAACTCATCTCTCCCAGCCAAGTCGGGTTTGTCAAAGGCATGCATAACCTAGAATGGCCCTGGTGCAAGAAACCATTCACTCCAGCCACCAACATCATGAGAAAGGGATGCTAATCAAGCTGGACATGGTGAACGCCTTTGATATGTAAGACACTCTTTTCTCCTCCAAGTTCTCTCCGCTTTTGACTTTAGCTCTGAATTTATAAGTTTAATCAAAGCATGTATAGGAGATCCGTGGATTGCCCCTTTAGTAAATGGCACAGCTACTTCAAAGCATCGAGGGGCATTAGGCAAGGATTCTCTCTGTCCCCCTTCTTGTACATTCTAATGGTTGACTCTCTGAGTCAAAAGCTGATAGCAGAAAATTTAAATGGGACTCTTCCTGGCATCAGGGCTGTGAGAGGCACTGAGCCAATAAATCATGCCCTGTTTGTAGATGACTCATTACTCCTGGGAGGTGCCTCCCTTAAGATTGCAAGGGATTTCAATGAAGTTCTCTACAACTTCTGCAGAGTTTCCAGAGCCCCGGTCAATAGGAGGAAAAGTGTTGTGTGTGGCTGGGAGATCGATCAGTAAACCATGAATCAGATTTCTCATGCCCTTGGCTTTGCGGGCTTCACTACCTAGGATAAAATCAAGTAACTTGGCCTGCCATTATCTTTGGGCTCTAATAAGGCCCTCCACTGGGCAGAGATCCTCAACAACAATAAGGAAAAAATGAATGCTTGGGGAGGACAATGGCTTACCACAGCTGGGAAGCTATTCTTGGATTTGTTCTTTCCTCCCTTCCAATATATCAGGCCACTTTTTTGTTGGCTCCAAATTCGATCACTGAACAACTCTCTAAGTTGTTAAGAAACTACCTGTGGCAAGAATGTAAGGGGAATCAAAAAAAATTCCACTTGGTGAGCTAAGATATTGTGAAAAGACCTTTAACAGATGGAGGCCTGCAAGTTAGAGACCCAGGGTTGGCCAATCTGGCCTTAGGAGGGAATATTTATGGAAAATCTTCTCGAACATTTATGGAAAATATATGCACGGGCTCTCTATGAATAATATGGAGGATGGAGCTTCTAGTAAGGGCACCATTCTTTGGAAGCTTTGTAGTTATGGCTGGGAGTTATTCAAAGAGAACCTACACAGAATTCCTGGAAATGGAAAAAAAAAATATGCCTGTGGGACAGCAAAATCATGGGTCTCCAACCATTCAAATTAGCTATGACATTGCAGATCTGCGTGACTGGCTCAAAAAGCACGACATCAACAATCTAGATGATATTTCTTCCTGGAACACTGTTGGAAACTGGAACGATTGGGCTATCCCATGCCCTCGAGATTGATTGCAACCTCAATTAAGACTCTTCCTCACTGCGCTCACTAGGCTGGCTCAGGTTCATCGACGTGCAAAATACAAGTGGGGTTGGGGGAGGTCTGGCATTTACACATCAGCATAGGGATTCATTGTCCTCCAATCCCATATTCCACTACACTCCCATCATTATGGCAGCATGTCTGGGATCCAATTGGCCTTCCAAAGGTCAACTTCTTTAGTTGGCTCCTCATGCATAGACGGATCCTGACTAGGGATAACCTGGCAAGAAGAGGCATTATTGGTCCTCATAAATGCCCACTCTACTGCTTGGCTCTGGAAACGATCGACCATTTGTTTGTAGACTGATCATTTACACAAGAGCTATGGATGGAAGCTATGCACGGGCTTAATGCTCAAATCCCTTCGCATACCACAGTAATAATTTTATTCACCACATGGAAAGGGTGATATTCCCACACATTGAACAACAAATCACTGTGGACAAAAATATGCTATGCAATCCCAAAATACATCTGTTGGGAAGTGTGGTTAGCAAGGAATGATGCCACCTTCAATAACAGTAAGTGCTCTCCCACAGTGGTGGCAGCTAAAGCTAAAACTTTGTTGTTTGAGTCCTTGGAGAATCGATCCCAAAAGACATATAGTGAGCTTCTTCTCGATGTGATCAGTTGGATCGGAGTGCCTCTGAAGAGTGCCTGCATCAAAAATACCCCCTCTCGGCCGTGTTTCAATTCAGAGTAGAGGCTTCAGATCCCCGAACTTGATTATAAAAAATGGTGGAAGAACTAGGACAAAGCCACGGTCATCTTTGACGGAGCTTCCAAAGGAAACCCAGGGATATCTAGAGCAGGGGGGAGTAATCTATTCCCGGGAAAGGCACAGTAAAGTCAGCTTCAGCCGGGGCCTTGGGCAGAGTACTAACAATTAAGCAGAAATCTTAGGACTTCTCAAAGCTTTCCAGATCGCTCATGAACACGGAGAAAAAGACATTCAAGTCTTCGGAGTCTCGGAAATCCTAATAAAAATTATAAACACTGATGATCACTTCAACAACCCGACGCTCAATAAGACCCTACAGAGACTCCAAAAAGTGTTGCAAAATTACACCTCCAGCTCCTACCACATTTTGCGAAATCTAAACAAGGAAGCGAATGCAAAAGAAAATATAGGTTGCCTCTTAGCCCAATGATAACTCTCAAAAAATGACGAAGCCCCTATCTGGTATCCTTTTCCATAAGAATGAAGCTCCCCAGCTATGTAAAAGCAGTGCATCGCCCATCGGGGTACTTTGGAAAAAGAAATATGTAACAGGGGTTGTTTAGGCTCCGACCCAACCTAGCATCATAAATAAATCTTACGCGTTCATGTTAAAAAAAAAAAAAAAAAAGTTATAAACTAGCCGTTAGGAATAAATCTCCATTTATTTAAATTATGTATATTAAATAATTCATAAAATTATAAGGATTAAATGGAATTAATAATATTACAAGGGTTCAAAATTAGGGATAAGTAGTTAAATTAGCTAATAAATTAATTAAAGTGAAATTCAGTTACAAACTATCCATTAGGAATTAGTCTTTATATTATTTTAATTACATAAATTTCTATTATATTTTTTTTTTGTAAGCTTGGTAGGACTGCATCTTCATCATGTCCAATATATCACCCTGATTCATGTGGGGAATTGAACCAATGACTTCACATCAAGGAGTGCCTTAAGAGAGCACCCGATCACCGTCTATCCAAGACCCCATCACCATATATTATATTAAATTAAAAAATAAGAACTAAATAAAATCAGTAATATTTTCATGGTTAAAAATTGAATAGAAAGTATTAGAAATTTATATAATTTAATTAATATAAATTAAAAACTTAATAATTTATAATGAGAATTCAAATATAAGACAAACATCAAAATAAACCATTAGTCTTACTAAAATTGAAAAAAAAAAAAGGAAAAATGAAACAGGGGGTGGAATCAAGAAGAGAGGGTTGAAATCCAGCTCTTACTTAATTTCCAACCATCATCCAGTTGAAATTGATTGCATGCTTCTCAGTATCGATAACCTCTCTAAGCTTCCTATGGTGGAAATGATCCACTCTCGCAATGAATTAGGAAACCTCAATGCATACATGGTCTTTGTAATTATCTGCATGCTCAGCTAGAACTAATGAGTGGGAACGATTGTGCCTGATGTATGTTGCATGCTCATAGATTCTGTGGTTAATAGAGTAACCAATTTCTCCAATGTAAGGAATCCCACAGGAACAAGGGATCAAGTAGATCCCTTTCATGTATTTAGGGTCTATAGGGTCCTTAATAGATCGAAGACAATTCTTAATGGTATTAAGAGGTTTGACCGAAGAAGAAACTCTATTCTTCTTAAGGATATGGGAAATCCTATCCATGGTCCCTTGGATAAACGAAATTTGAATCTTAGAGATAGGATCAACACGAGCATTCTTAACCCTGGATTCTTTATAGACTCTTTGAAAGGCCTTGAGGCCTAGAGTCCCCCTATATCAATTATTTTTAAAAACTTTAATAAGTTGAGATTTCTCCTGCTCCAGGTGGTTCTCATCAGAAATTCTCAGATCATAGGTAGCAAGAGTGCTAAGAACCCCAAATTTTTGCACTGGAAAATAATCTACTTGTTCTTTGATAATTTTGGATAAGAAACACATGGAGCAAGAGAAATCTCATCTTCTTAAATTTTTTGAAAATTTTTATTCATCAGTAATTTTTGCTTGTTTAGATGACTAAATGCTTTGTCCTGGATTTCTAGAAACAGAGTTCAAGAATCATGTGAGTTCTAGAAATCTCCTCAAAGAGAAATTTTTCACTATCCTACTTCCCTGTCGAAGCATGGCCAATCTATCACCAAGACAAGACCAAATCCTGCACTGATGTCCCTCACTCTCACTATGTTTGCCACCTCTGCCTATAACACTCTATCTTTGTTTGCCTAAGCCCTCTATTTCCATACCTTATTTCGCCAAGTAAAGCAAACTTTTTCCCCTACCCACCAAGTGCCTCAAGTAATGGTGGTTTCAAAACTCCCTTTCTAAAAGCCCTTTAAATTAAAATAATGTGTTCTAGTTGTCTAGGCATCAAAGACCTTCAAAGGTATCCTCTTGATCAAGCAGTAAGCCTGCAAATGAACAATTTACCATGTCCAAGCATTTATGCAAAAATGCTTTGTAAATGGTGAACAACAAAACAGAGGAAAAGAAGGAGACCTAAAAATATCATAAAGGCATCCACAGCTGGTAGTAAGATACAACAGGCTTAAGTTTACAAGGAAGATCATGATCTCATGAGAGATTGTTATGAAGTGTTTCCCATCAAAAGGTCCATGCAGGTCCTAAAGACAGTGGCACATAAGCAACACTCCACATCAATCAAAAAGATCATTAAAAAGTTGTTTGGCCTCAAGCATGAATCTTGTAGAGGGACAACTGCCCTTTGCTTACATTCCTGCAAAGAAGAACAAAAGGCCATCAGATTAGCCATGAGGTAAGGTAAAAGAGAAAGATCATCATAAGAGGGCTATTCATAGCAAGAAGGAAGCAGCAAGGTATGTGTTTGATGGGAATCAAGATTCATGACTGTTTTGACCAAGTAATAGAGCAATGCTAAGGTTACAAAGGAAAAGAACCCCTAAACCCCTTCAAATGACCATTAAAGGCTTTTTAGACATAAATGATGAGTTTAATAAGTGTTTCTTTGAGAACTTAGAAGATAACACTATTTGTTTTTCTAAAGTATCCCTAAAAAATCAGAAGCTTGGGAAGATGGACAAAGAGGGTCAAAATAGTGACAAAGAAACCTCCTTCATCACAGCAGATGGTTTCAAGGGTTTTCAAACTACCTTCTAAGGTTTGGTAGACAAGCACTAACTCCACTTCAGCAAAAGGTAGAATAAGAGGTTTTTAAAAGAAGACCAAGAAAGGCAGACATAATGGTTAATACTCCACTACACCAAAGGCAGAAATATGATGAAGAGTATCAACAAGAAGAGGCAAGAAATGTCAGTTCAAAGGGTATTTTTCTCTGAAAAACAGTTAGAGACATCTTCTAGTGGCTAAAAAGGACAAACATGAGTAGAAATTTCCAAAGATAGCAACTATGATAAGCATGGGTCATTGTTTGATAAAGCAAGTTGTCCAAATTCAAAAGAGACAGTGATCAAAGTGGCCTAAAAACAAACAGATATACCCCTAGTTTACAGTAGAGCAGTGAACTCCCAAAAAAACCCTCCTTATCAAATGACTATTCTGCAAAAAATATGACTAAGGCATAAATAACACTTTACAGAGCTAACAAAGGTGTTTTTCCCACAGAAAGAATGACAAGGTCAAAGGAAAGAATGTTTCAAATACAGAATATCAGTCAAAAGGAGAACTGGAAAAAATGATAAGTTTGCTGTGTATAAGTGCTAAAGTCAAAAATATGATCTTTTTCAAAAAAGGGATGAGAGGCATAGGCTTGGTGTCTTCGGGAAGGGTGTCAAATTAAAAATATCCTTAAGAAGCCTCCAGCAATGAGGAAAAGTAACTATTTCAATCAAATATGCCACCTGCAAGAATAAAACAATCAAAGACACAATGAGAAAAAGTGAAGAAACATGAACATTACAAAAGTGGGTTGTATTTCTAATTTTTCAAAAAGTATAAAACCACTACAAATCAACATCTCCCTGCTTTTTTGGTCATTTACACACACAGTGAGGGTTTTCAAATTTTCTTCAAGAGTCCTCGGGCAAAATTTTCCAAGCACTGCACTCCTGTAGTGTCGCGTTGCGTGCCTGTAGCGTCTCCCTATGTAAATCTCCACTACGCGCTACGCACCTGTAGAGTGGTGTTGCACTCCTAAAGTTGTGCCTGACGTTTAGAGGAAAGGCATGAAGGCCCATGTAGACCATACACGTTTATCTATTTAGGGGTGACCCAAGCCACCTGGAAGCAGAGGTGTTGTGGTCCTACCACGGCATGACCCTCGATGCTACGCTCCTACCACAGCATGCAAGCCATTCGCCCGAGCACGTTCAAGTACCTGACACCTTCTTTTGCGCTCCTACCACGGTTTTCAACGTAGAATGGTGACCCGAGCTGCCCGACGAAGTGTGTTGCCCTCCTGCCACTGTTTTGTTGTCACTGAACGAAGGCACGTTTAGGAACCCGACACCTTCTGCTGCGCTCTTGCCATGGTGTTGAATGCAAAACGGTGACCCAAGCCGCCTGACGAAGTGTGCTGCGGTCCTGCCACTGTTTTGCAGTCGCTGAATGAAGGCATGTTCAGGTGTGACCCGACTCTGCCCATAAGGTTTTTGAGCTATTTCTTTTGCTGTGGAGGCACTTCAAGAGGTATTTTGAACTTTTCCTGCATATGCATGGCTTTATAAAGATAAGGCCACTAAGAAATTTGAAAATTGGTGTTAGAGAAGGCAGTGAAATCCTAAAAGATAACACTTGACCTACACACTGCTATGCCTTGACCTAGTTAGAAAATTCATCATCTCCTTTAACCCCTTTCCACATCATTTCACTAGCAGTACCATTTCTCTTTAAGTATCTTGAGGCAGGGGTAAAGAAAAAAAAATGTATGAAGAAGAGAATGTTGACATAGATGAGGCGACTCAAAGGCCTAAAAAGTAGCAAAGCAAGGGAGGGATGCCAAATAGGTTTGAACCTATAAGAACTGAAGAGATGATAACCTCCCCTACTATTTTGTCCTATTTTCAAGATTTGGGCTACTATGAATTCTGTAAAAAGGTACAAAAGATCGGAAGTCACCCTCAGTTGACCAAGCTCTTTGCCCTAAACCTTCATAAACATCAAGTACACCTAGCTGGGGTATAATTTGAGTTGACTGCCTATGTCATCTCTAGGGCCACTGGAATACCTTGCATAGGAGAAAGGTGGTTCAAACAAAAGCATCTGGACCTAAGCCACTATCGCCCACTCTTGAAACCGACTTGTCAAGCTGACTGTAAAACTATGTTCCCCTTCTCTCATCTATTGGACAAATATGCTCTCCTAATGAAGATCATCATGAAATACTTCACTTGTGAGGGTAGGTTCTTCAGAGTCTATTCATACCACATAAGGCTCCTCATGTACCTCACCAAAACCAAGCTGACTGTAAAACTATGTTCCCCTTCTCTCATCTATTGGACAGATATGCTCTTCTAATGAAGATCATCATGAAATACTTCACTTGTGAGGGTAGGTTCTTCAGAGTCTATTCATACCACATAAGGTTCCTCATGCACCTCACCAAAACCAAGCTTCTACACATGCCCTACTATCTTTGCAAAAGTATTGAGAAAATTTCTTCCATTATGCAGAAAAGGCCTCCATCCCAACAAATGTCAAGCCTTTTTCATCATTCCCTCATCAAAGTGATTGTCTCACACCAACTAGAACAACAAGGAATCCCCTGGGAGGTTTTCATCGCCCACGATGATTTCACAACTCCACAGCCCACTCCTCTACAAAGTCTGCCATCGTCATCTCAAAATCCTCCTCACACACCTCCATCACCTTCCACTGACCTTGGTTCATCTTCTTCACATGAATCATTTCCTCAAATAGACCTTCCTCATTCACCTTCCCCTAAGAAATCAGAAAATGAAGAAAGCAGTGATGGCCAAAAATAAAGCAGTGATGGCCATGAAGAAAGCAGTGATGAAAAAAGAAGAAAAGGGTGAGGGAAAGGATGATGAAAATGAAGAAGAGGAAGGTGGCAGAGAGGGAGATAGCCAAGAAGAAATTAACAAAGGCAGTGACAAAGATGAGTGTGTTGATAAAGAAGAAAACAAAGTTGAAATTAGTGAACCCGATAATGAGCAAAAGAGCCAAAACAGTGGGTCTTATGATGAAGATAATGACACTGAAAATACATATGAAGACAGTGGGGAGGAGGCATATGAAAGCAATGAAGAAAACACAAATGACAGTGACAAGAATGGAAAAGACAGCCAAGAAACAAAGTTTGAAGTTGTTTTCCGTAGGCAAGAAAATGATGACAAAGGGCCAAGTAATGAAGATAATGAGTAGGGTAGTGAAGGAGAGATCAGCCAAAGGAACTCACCTAGTGAAGAAAGAAATGACCCTCACAGTGATGGGAAGACTAATGAGGGTGAACAAGATAGTGACCCTACAAAGAGTGCAAACAGTGATATAAAAGATGAAAGACAAAGGTAAACAACAAGTGAAAGAGGAAGAAGACAATCATGAGGAAGAAAGAGAATTTGAGCTCATTCACATAGACAGTGATGAGGAAAATGAGACAAGAATATTAAACTCTCTTCTATAAGACCGGAATGCACAGATCAGAGACTTTGAATTTGAGTTAGAAAGGTCTAAGGATCTCATTCATTTTTTGCAGATGCAGAACAAACAAATGAGTGGCCAGCTGGCCATCTATGAAGCAAGGGCGCTCAAATATCGGAAAGAGGCTCAAAGGTCACAAGTGCAGTTGGAGGAATGCATGGGTGCTTATGAGGAGGATAGTGGTGAAGAAGGCCAAACTAGAAAGAGACCTAAGACTATGGGGCTTAGGAAAGCATTGGCAAAGCAGAGAGAGGAAGAATCAGCCCAAGCACAAAAATTTCCCCTTACCGAACTCCTTGCCATGGAAATTGAGCATAACAGGGAATCATGGCTTGAGAGAGCCAACATACATCTAGAGGCAAAACTGGAGAAGGCCAACAAAGACTTGACCTTGCAAAGGAGAATGACTGTGCACTATAAACAGAGAGATCACTTTGCAAGGAAAAAGCTCAAAACTGCCCAAAATGAGGGCCCGGCACCAAATGATGAAAAGGACCAAGCTAGGCTTAGAATTTTGTCCCAAATTTCTCTACAGGTCTCCAAGGACCCATGGGGCACCCACCTACCAATTTTGAGAGAAATTGAACAAGTTTTTGTTTTTTGCAAATTTTAAGGCTAGGAGCGCAGCACACCCTGTGCTGCACTTTTTCCCAGGGAATCTTCAAGAGGAGAAGCTTACATTTTTGGATTCCTCATCATTATAGGAGCATGCTCACCAATTTTCATCTCAATTGGAGTTGTTTTGAACCCTTTGTTGGAGAGGTAAATCCCCTCTGCGGACAGAGGCGATCCCTACTAGCCCAAATCGGGTCTAGCAACAATCAATCACGCAATGACGCAGGTCTCTAGTTACAAAACGCCAAAACATAACAGGTTTCCTACCTCAGGTCCTATGCAATGGTCGTTGGAGAAAGGATGACACCCCCTGTCCTTCGCTCCGGCAGATCACGATCCTTCCGCTTAATACGTCCGAACACTTGCACACATGCGAAGAAACACAACGATACACAACATAGAATCTAAATCTTGTAACCATACATCAGTCAGATAGGATGTAATTCATTGCATCAAAAGAAAAGACACATGAATGAAACCATAATCAAAGTCGCTTATCATTAAAATAACAAAGGAAAGATACAACCCAAAGCTTTGACACTGGATCTTCCTTCAGCGGGGCTGACAGCGGAGCATGTCTCAATGAAGCTCGTCGGAAATGGGACAAAGCTCTCTCTCTTCGGCTTGGCTCTTAAAGGCTATGTGGTGATAGTCTCCTTGCTATAAGTTCAGCTCTTCTCTAGTGCTATTAGGACTACTCGCTTGCTAAGGGAAAATGGCAAGCTTATATAGATGGTGGAAGGGGAGTTGGGATCCCTACAATTATGGGATTGGCCCTATCCTCAAGGAAGCTTCCATGATAGGTGGAAATCCACCTCCCATACATGGAGATTCGGAGCTAAACCGCCCAACTCATTTTAGAGACTCGTTCAAGAGTTTTTTGGAATCAAAATTCCACCTTTTATTTTTTTTAAACAATCCTTATTAAGCTTGGCGCGAGTAAAACACTGGGACAGAGCGCCAGTTGGCGCGCCCTCTTTGGTGGATTTTCCCCATTGGCGTGAGGGCTGAATTGGCTAGTCGCGCCAAGGCCAAAAGATCAGTTTTTATGGTTTTTCAGAGGAAACTTTCTTCAGAGGAATGATTGTCCTTGTCAAGGGGGATGCCATGAAAGTGGTTTCAGGTTATGTCACTGCTCACAGGTCACGGGAAAGGCTCTCCAATGTGCAGGATGGGGGATTGCAGGGACGGTAACAAATTAATGTGTAACAGATTCCCCCTAAAGCATGAGGCCCGAGAGAGAGAGAGGGGTGATTATGAGAATGTGCCCAAATGAAAACACTGTCGTCGGAAAACCTACGGAGACAGATACAACTGATTACTCAAATACATGATGTGTGGTATGGGCGCAGCCATCCATAATAGAGTATACAGTAATCAGGATCCAAGGTATGGATGCAGCCATCTAGAAAGGATCAGTAAATAGACTCAGGTATGGTCGCAACCATCCAGTCAATGAGTCATGTAACCAATCATGATAATCCATAAAATTGCAGCCTGGATTTTATCAGACAAAACCCAGGGTCTTGCGCTCCATCTCGACCCGAATAGAGTACAAGTCCAAGCATGTGAATAAGTGAGCTAAAGTCAAACATGCAAGAACATCGTCTGATTACCAGCTAATAATGAAAGTCGTTAACAGACGCGAGAGGAACCACCAATAATGAGGATGGCCCTCAAGGTACTATAGGTACAATCCACGGAATGTGAACAGTGAGCTGACGTCAAACACCCATAGAATCATTCGATCGAAGGCCAATGGTGAAAACCTTGCGTCGAATGTGAAGAACCTGCCATTGAGGCGTGCAGGCTCCAAGGTACCTGAAGGGAGTCTCTAGATCAACTTCCTAGATAATGAGTTGAAGTCGACAGGAAGTGACCTTGATCGAAGGTGGGCCATAGTGTTTCCCACATCATCGATGCGAGACAGAGGAACATAATTTTTGTAAATCAGGATCAGTAGAGAATCAGAGGAGGGTTGAAAACTACAGAGGTCAACTTCTCTTGAACATATCGGCGGCACAACACTGGATTTGGAAGTATTTGACATCAAAGGATCAGAGGTCATGATGACGAGGCAAAGAGCAGATGAGCGGTCAAAAGGATTACCCAAACCCATGGAGGCAAGCAGAAAACGAGATGAGATGTCCCTAACCCGACACGAATGCAGACAAGTGCCATGTTCAAGAGCGACATACTGCCGACACGACGATGATATTGGTTTCATTTTTCCCCACCATTTCTGGCGAGTACCCCAATTATTTTTGGAAACAAGCTTGAAGGGGATAGCATATGCTTGCGATATAAGTTTGTCCTTCGGGAAAATCCAACCTAGTACATTTAACAAGCCCTAGGAAGGAGGAACTCGAGTATCGTCATTGTGACGAAGTCCGATGTCATCAGGTTTTAACAAGTTTGACAAAGGAAGAACTCAACATCTTTTCATGTTTAGAGAGTTTGAAAAGATAGCGGAAAAGTAAACTCCAGCAGTCCCTTTTTCGTAGATAGTTCCTCAGATCCGAAAAGGTAGAAAACTATGTCTGAGAAAACCTCCTAGTCACGATAGGCTAGGGTATTCCTTTTTCGTAAATAATCTATCCCAGCCCGAAAAATGGGTAAACGTATACTGGGTAGATGTCGTTTCGCAACCAATTTAACGAGATAAAAACGACAAGCAACTCGGCAATATTTTCATGTTTAGAGAGTCAGAAAAGAGCTGAAAGATGACTCCAGTAGTGACTTTTTCATGTTTTTACCAAGTTCGAAAAAGTATCAAATACAACTCGTATCATCATCTCAGTTAGGTGAAAACCTGTCGCTACACAAGAAAGCAAGCATAAAACCCATTTTTCGACAAAATATAATAAAATATTGGAAAAATAAGCTTCAAAACCTAATTTGATCTTGAAAAGTTATAAATATGACAAAAATAGTAAAAACATATTTAATTTTACTTTTTACCTCTTGTGGAGAGAACCAGTGAGTTTTCCCTTGCGAATTTGCGGCGACGATTGTGGACGATCCATTGCATCATTTCAGATCTCGTCTTCTTTAGGTAAGAGGCGTTGTCCTTAGCTATGTTTTAATCCATTTTTTATAGTATTCCATTATGATTTGGGATCCTTGAGGGGATATTTGCAAATTTAGGGCTCGCCCAATTGGCGCGGGTATCGGGCATGGACCCACGCCAATTGGGTTCTTTTTGCAAAGGGGTCGCGCCAACCACGCAACCTAAATTTCCGCTCAATTTTTGCAAAAAATGAACCAATCAACTAGATTTTTGAGTGTTCAAGGGATATAATGAAGTGTTTATGACCATTTTATGTGAAGACACAAAGCCACAATGGTGATCGAATGGAAAGAAAGGGAGCATAGTGAAGAAGATTAAATGGCAATGGAGAACGAGCAATGCATGAACGCTCTCCGGGATTGCGGCTTAAAAAATTTCTTCTTGACACCATGTCTCAGGGCACAACCTGAATTGCTGCAATACTTAATTAGTATCTGGGACGAGAACGAAGAGAATTTTAGGCTTCGAGACCAAGTGATAGAGCTCGAAGTAACCGATGTTTACTTCAATGGATTGTCTCGAAGAGGTCCAGTCCCGATCTTGACAGGTACTAGGCCATCTAGTGAAAATATGTCAATGGTAATGGAAAGAGTGTGCCCAGAGGCACGAACAGGATCAGGTAGCGGGAAGGTTGACATCCACACTGTTCTCGATCTAGCACTCAGAGTAGTGCTCCATACCATTACGCGGGCTGCGGGGTCGCAGGCACTGCATGAGGCTACTAAAACACAGCTCCTCCTAGCATCAGAATGCATGAACTCGACATTGTTTGATTGGGCCATTGCCATAACAATGAATATCAAACGGCAGTTGACGAAGTGTAAGAAGACCAAACTGAAGCAGTTTGGGTACGGATCTATCTTGGTATCGTTCATCCTCGAACGGTTACCAATCTTCCAGGGCCAGGGGGCGATAGTCGTCGATCCACCGTTGAGAGAGCCACGGATGGCTCGATGGGCAGCACTGATGCCCAGAGCAGGAGGGGGCCAGCAGATGTCATGGAGGCCCGAGTTCTTCGTATGGCTTCGGCGACAATTGATCGTCATAGAGGACTGGCCCTATGCTGGTACTGACTTCATGGGAGACCCAGATATTCCACTCTCGGAAGGAGAGGACTGGGACGAGGAGCTGGGTAAGACCCTTTTTGATTCTATGTATTTTATGATTTTTTTTTTTGGTATACATGCATGTTCTAACAAACAATATTATGTGTATGCAGATGTTGGCCCAGAGAGGCCCGCCGGGATGTCGCCTATCAAACAGAGGACCCCTCTCGCTTATGACCCTCAAGGCGAGGGTGGCAAGGGGAGTGAGATAGTTCAGAACTTGGAGGGAATCACCCGTGGGATTCTTGATTATGCTCGGCTAGAAGACGTCCCTATGGCTTATCAGAGGCACACCATGGGGGTGCATAATCACCTTCATCATTTACTGAGGCAATTGGTGCGAGCAGTGACATGCTATCATGAGCACCATGCTGATTAGTCGCCTAGGATTTTCATTTGCACATTTTTGAGAGACATGTTGTCTCCGAATATTATTAAAACAGACATGTATATTTTTTGAATTTTATGTGATGCACACAAACTGCAAACATTTTGACATATATATATATATATATTTCTGGATGGATCTTTTTCACATATGATGATGTTTTTACAAGTTGCGTAAATTTCTATCTAAAACCATGTTAGCTAGTGCATCTGTTAACGCATTCAAGTGTCTGGGTATATGCTGATATGTAATGTAATCAAAATTTATTTCCAGTAAACGAATACGTAGATACAGTCATAAAATGGATGGGTTCCTAACTGAATAATGACCATTGAGTTGTAACACTACAAGCTGTGAGTCTAGATAAACAGGTAATGCACGAATACCGAGGTTAACAGCCTCGTTCAATAATTCCAAAACAACACTATAATCCGCGACATTATTTGTAGCAGGCCCTAGACAAACACCTTGTAAATTTATTAACTCACCAGCAGGATTGTAGATTACCCAGGCTGCCGAGGACAAATTTCTGGTACTGCGGGAGGCACCATCTGCGAAACCAACAAAAGGAGTAATAGACATCTACACAATCAGGAAGACCCAATCAGCAGAAAGGCGCTTACAAATCACACCACACCACACATGCACAAAAATTAAATCACTCACTTATGTACACACACCACACAAGAATCATTCAAGCGTTGTACTTCTTGAGGTACAACCCATTTCTAGGCTACGCCAGAGGAATACCTTCATAGTCGATTAGCTCATAGGCCCCATTTTTTAATACACGTTTTACGATATAGGGCCCATGCCACATGGGCTGGAATTTTCCCGCTCCAATTTTATCATGTGCTTGGTCGTATAAGAGGACGAGGTCCCCTTCGATGAAAGAACGTGGAGAAACCGTTTGATCAAAATGAGCCTTAACCCACTTTTTCTGTGCTTCGATAACCAAAGCAGCCAAGCAGCGGGTTTCATCCAATCGTTCCAGATACAGGAGACGTTCTTCCTCCAGGGAAGTGTCGGGCAATAATTCCACAACCAACTTCAGCGAAGGGATCTCACATTCAACCGGAAGAGTTGCTTCCAGACCACACACCAATTGGAAGGGTGTGAATCCGGTCGCGCTCTTTACTGACGTTCGATAGGCCTAGAGAGCTAAGAACAATTGGAGATGCCAGTTGGATTTATGAATACCAATTGTTCATTGAAGCATTGTGACAAGTACCTTGTTCACGGCCTCAACTTGGCCATTCGGCTTAGGGTAGTATGGCGTTCAGCTGTCATGACGCAAGCCCAACTTCGATGTCAGCTCTGCCATCATGTAATCTTGAAAATGAGTACCATGATTGGTGAAAATGGCTTGAGGAACTCCGAAATGCGTAATTACATGGTTGAAAATGAATTGAGCGCATGTCTTACCGTCAGCAGCTAATGTAGGCATCGCCTCGACCCACTTGGTGAAGTAGTCTATGGCAACGATTATATAAGCATGCCCCCCAGCCAAGTGAGGGTTACATGTCATAAAATCAATGCCCCATTTGGTGAAAGGGCCTACGGTAATGACAGGATGCAAAGGTAGGGGTGGCACACGCATTTTGTGCTAAAAGACCTGGCACGCATGACATTTTCGAACTGCAACAATACAATCCTTAAATATAAATGGCTAGAACTAACCTGCACGCAGAATCTTCTGGGCGGTAGCATATCCGAACATGTGACCACCACAGGCGCCACTGTGGCATTCATTCAGAACTTTTCCAGCCTCTTCCAAGGTCAAACATCGGCGGATCACAGAATCAACTCTGACATGATATAAGGTATCTCCAACAATGCGATATGGTTGAGATTGATGCCAAATGCGACGTCGAGCATCCTTGATCGTCAACTCAGAACGGAAAGTGGATGTCTGAAGGTACACGATGATGTCACCATACCATGGATCATGAGTGCTGATTAGAAAGAGTGTTTCGTCCGGGATATGATCCTCGGATTGGAATGGGACAGAGTTTGTAGGGAGAGAGCAGATAAGATCAGAAAAAACCAATGACCTCATCGATTTAGTAATGGTGAACTCCAAATCAAACTCCTGAAGGATGACAATCCATTTGGAGTACTTTCCCCCCAGCAATTGTCGAGACAAGATATATGTCATGTGGTTGCAGTCAGAAATCACGGTTACCGTACGCAGCAGGATGTAATGGCGGAACCGTTGAACGGCCTAAACCACGGCAAGCGCCAACTTCTCGACGTGAGCATAGCGCGTTTCAATGTCAAGAAGATTCCGAGACAGATAGTAAACCACATGTTCATTTATGTTGTCGTCATCCTGTACCAAAACCATGGAAATCGTGTTGAACGCAACGGCCAAACAAAGGGTAAAATCGCGATGATAGTTAGGAGGATGTATTGATGGAGCGTTGAAGAGCAACGTTTTAAGTTTATCAAAGGATTGTTGGGAAATATCGTCCCAATGGAAGGGAACATCCTGTTTCAGAAGTCGCGTAAACCCCTTGGCCACTTCTGCATAGTTCGGGATAAAGCGTCGTAAGAAATTCGTTTTTCCCTGAAGACTCTGAAGTTGATGCAACGAGGATGGGGATGGGAGATTAATGATGGCCTCGACCTTGAGGGGGTCTAGGAAAATTCCGTCTTTGGAGACGATGAATCCCAAAAGACAACCAAAATCCACGAAGAAGACGCACTTGTGAGGATTAAGCCTGATATTGTAACGTCTGCAGCGGAGAAAAATCTAGCGGAGGTGTTCAGGATGGTCTTCGCGCCGAGCTGAGTGATCCGACAAATCGTCTAGATATGGCTGAACAATGTGACGTATGTCATGAAAATCATAGGACATAGCACGCTGGAAGGCGGCTCCAACATTTTTTAAGCCAAACGGGAGCTTCTTGTAAGTGAAAGTGCCCCACGGACAGATAAAGGCGGTCTTATGTTGATTAGCCGGTAAAATATTAATTTGATTGTAACCCGAGAAGCCATCCATGAGGGAATAGATCTCACTCCCCGCGCAGTCATCGATGATCTGATCTATAAAGGGAGTGGGATAGTTGTCCTTAGGACAAGCCCAATTGATGTCTCGGTAATCAACACAGACCTGTATAGTGCCCTGCTTCTTATCTATAGGGACAATATTGGAAACCCATTCTGTGAGGGGGATTGGATATATGAAGCCCGCATTAAGAAGTTTCTCAAATTCTGCCTTTATAGCTATGGATTTTTGAGGATGCACCAGGCGCAGATGCTGATGCACTGGCTTCGCACCAGGATAGGTGGTAATCTCGTGCTCGACTATACTGGGATCAATCCCAGGCATCTCTTCATAGGACCATGTGAAAACATCTCTGAATTTGCAAAAAAGGCTCGTGTATACCTAAATCTCTTCGGGAGAACAAGTAACTCCCACGTGAATGTTCTCGACGACCCCCGATTTAACGGAGATGTCGATAGACATTGTTTGTGTGATGTTACTCAGATTACCCTCCGAAAGAACCTCATGAGTCAATATTGGCGTTTGGAGAGGCGGAGTGGGAACCTGAGATGAAAAGCGCTCTAGACAATCAGACATTGTCCCCAAGTCGGGCATGAACGAGGAACGATGATGTCCATCGCTCCACGACAGATTTTCAAGAGACATTGTTTCAACGATAGCTTCGTCAGACGGGAAGAATTCTCTTAAAGGATCAGACGAATCTACATCACTGAGCCAAGGGGATTGAGAATATACATCTATAGCCATGCTCAAAGGAGAATTTTCAGGGGGAGGAGGATCTGATGTGGCAACGACTTCGCAATAACTGATTTCAAGTGGAGTTAGAGGCATCGATTCTCCAAAAGACGTCACCTGTTCAAGAGAAGGGATGATCCACAGGTCATTCGACCAAGGGATCATGTTGACTTGAACGGTGTTCGGTGGTGGCATGGGAAAAATACTGATGAGAACGGGGTCTTTGAAAAGACCGGGTCCTACACTGTCAGGGAGATTGGGGATTTGATCCACGTAAGGCACGTTATTCTCGGAGGATGAGGTGAAGAAAGACAACTAATCGAAAGTGATGATCTTGCCTTCATGAGGAAACTTCAAAAGTCTAAAGAGGGTGGACGGAACGCATAGCATGGCGTGGGTCCAACTGCGACCAAGAAGAAGATTGTAGTTGAGCTTGGCATCAACCACCTCTACTTCCACGTTGACTATCTTACCTTGTAATGTGATCGGCAAAC
The DNA here is from genome assembly GCA_034641835.2 of Pinus albicaulis. Lineage (NCBI taxonomy): Eukaryota > Viridiplantae > Streptophyta > Pinopsida > Pinales > Pinaceae > Pinus > Pinus albicaulis. The sequence goes on along the minus strand of CM076579.1, from coordinate 1,433,812,317 downwards.
TTGTGAGAACACCCAAGGGTTTAGATTCCCGACCATCGAATGCCTCAAGGGCATTGGGAGACGAAGTAAGAGCTGGAGAGCTGATGGCCTTCCAGCAGGTAGATGACATAACATAGGTGGAAGCACCTTCATCCACAATGGCCCTATCGATGTTGAGGCCGTTGATACCGACTTGTATAACAAGGGCAATTTGATGTGGAAGTCGGGGGACAAAATTTTCCAGATCAAAGGTGAGAAGACTAGAATCGGCAGGATCAATTCCATTGATTGTGGACAGCAGAGCTTTATGTTGTGATGGGAAACTTTGAATCACTTCCAACAGACATGGCGGAAGGCGCCTGTGCCAAATCCTCAACAATGTTGTAATGCTGAGCAGCCCAGGCGTTCGGATTATAGGAATATTTTCGAAGAACACCTTTGGAAGGTGGCCTTAAAACGGGTTCAGCGCTGGGCTTCTCAATCTCTAAGGGACTAGAGACAGGTGGGGGAGGTGGGCCATTAATGACTTCCTTCCCTGCTGCCTGGCGTGATCTAGTATAATCCTTCGAACGGGTGGCAATCGAAACAGGTGTAGCACCATTCATCATGAAAACTTGGGACCCAAATGGTGCAGATGGTGAAGGTTGCTCGACCATCTGGGTTTGCTGAGATGGAAACGGTTCTTTGAGAACTTCCGGAGTCCCCTTAGAGCCTTTCAGAAGTTGACTAACCTCGGATTGTCGGGGACAATCTTTGGTGTAGTAATCTCCATCACAGATCAGGCAAGGGTACTTCGGTTTCCGTTGGGAACCATCATCAGCACGAAGTTTGGTGGATTCTGGTTTTGGGGCATCGGATTTGGATTTTCCTTTGCCCTTCTTCTTCCCTTTGGAGGTCTTTTCTGCAGGATTGGCCTGAATGGCATTGACCTCCGCGGTCTTACCAAAATCTGGGGTGGCGGGAGTAGCAGAATTATTGGAAGAATTCGACTTCTACTTCCCATTAGAGGACTTCCGGGAAGTCTGAGAAACAGAACCAATAACACCGTCCACCGATGGGGTGGCTGGTGCCTTAGAGGTCCCTGGCCACGGGGCATCAGTCAAGATATCATATAACGTGCCAGACTGAGAGTACACTAGATCAAGGTACTGGGCATGAGTGATGGCTTGTTCTTCGGTTACACATGCCCCCATAGCAATATCCTGAGCGATTTTTTTAACAAAGGAGGTAGTGAACCAATGAGTTAGAAGTTGATCAGGAATATCGAACTTGATCAGACGACGATGACGTCGCCACTCATGAATATGATTTGATATGTGAGTGGCTTTATCCTGCTTCAAAGAATTCAGGAGATGCGTCCCGGCTTCATAACGAACCGGTAACTGGAAATGTGTCAGAAAAGCCATTGCTAGAGTATTGAAGTCTTAAAAAACACCACGGGGTATTTATATGTACCACTTAGCAGCAACGCCAGTAAGAGTGCGCTGGAAAAGACGTAGACGAATCAAGTCATCAACCCAAGAGTTCGAGGAACACCACAAATGGTAGGTCATGACATGTGCTTGGGGGTCTTCTCCAGGTTTACCCTCAAACTTAGGACAGTCACTAGGCACCTTGGTCGGAACCGGAGGCCAATATGGATTATGGAGAATCGGATCATTGGTCAATTTAGATACATCTGGCAATTCCAACGTAGCAAGGAAAGGTAACTGAGGATTAAATGGCATGCCAGGCCCCTGATAAGGACCTGTATCTGTACTCCACCCTAGTTGAGCATAACCTTGCCCCCATTGGTTTTGTCCCAGAGGATTCTGACCATAGGGGATATAAGCCGTATAATTGGGTTGATACGGTTGCCGATAACCAGTGTATGGGGGTTGATAACCAGGGTACTGATCCTGATTATAAGCAGGCCCCGTTTGAACAGCGTATGGATTTGACTGCTGAGTATAGGTATAGCCTAGTTGTTGAAGGTAATAAACAGAACCTTGGGGTGGGTTGTAAACCAGTCTAGACTGACCTTGAAGATAATAATCACCTTGGCGTTGAGTGGGTTGTTGGTAAGTGGGGCCCTATTGAGCCTGATAAGTTGGGCGCACAGGCGGATTCGACTACGGCATAAAATAGATCGGTTGTTGAGCAGGGTTGACTGGATGTGCAGGCTGCCCTGGTTGAACAGGTTGACCTGGCTGTGTAGGCTGGCCTGGTTGAACAGGTTGTCTTGGTTGAACAAGTTGGCCTGGCTGATGAAAGACACCAGGTTGCCCCGGTTGAGCAGGTTGGCCTGATGGCAAGAGAGGGCTAGGTTGTGCCTGATAACCAGGTTGACCTGTGACAAGACCATAAGATGGCCCTGGCTGTGCAACATTCAAACCAATGGGAAACTGAGGTTGCTGTCGTTGCACCATAGGTTGAGAAGGAAGGATTTGCCCCCCAGGACCGTACAACGGTCCAGGTTGATACCCCAGTTGACCTGTGGGTCCTTGAGGTTGCCCTGGTTGGACCACAAGGTGAGGCTGTAAAGGTTGACCTTGAGGGTTGTAGGACTACCCTTGCAGACTGTACAACAACCCCTGTTGGCTCGAAGGTTGTCCCTGTAAGGGTTGTCCTTGCGGGTCGTACAAATAACCAGGTTGGCCCGAAGGTTGCCCCTGGAAGGGTTGTCCTTTCGGGTTAGAGGGTTTCCCAGCCTGGGCAGATAGAAAACCTTAAACATATTGATATGCCTCAGGAGCAGGAAAAAGAATAGGGTTACCCTGCTCATCATATTGATACGGAAATACATAAACAGGGGTACCATCCAGTCCATAATGGGAAAAGTAAGGACGGTTGGGATCTTGGGAGGACTGACTGACCTCGGAGTTGAACGGTTATAGAAACAACCGATACTCCTCAGGAGAAATATTCTCCAGAATAGCAGATGCTATGTAAATGTCTTCAGGATGAGGTCCTGGTGGACTAAGTAGTGACAGCGGGCATAGACGCAGCTATGCAGACAGTAGGCCTAACAGGTACTGACATGATGAAAGGAGATGTCGTGGGAGGTGTCGATGGCGACATCCCTAACGAAGTAATAACCAGTCTCATGGATGCAGTCGATATTCCCATGGAGGAAACAGTGGCCATGACCTGACTTAAGGACCTATATCCCGCTGGAAGTGAAGGACTGCATGAAGACATGACAGAAGACTCGGGGATGTTTTCTGGAAAAAGCTGGTAATCTTCACCAGATGTAGGAATTTCCTCACTAGGAGAAGGACTGGGTGAGTCCATATCTGACCCTACCACTAGATCTTCTAAAAGACGACAAGGACTAGGGGGTATAATGGCAGCCAAGAAAGGCAATCCCGATGTAAGAGGAGGGAAGTGTTCCCCTACTCCAAATCCAAACTAGGCGTTGGACAAGGGCCAATTGAATTCAACTAGTCCACCAAAGCGAATCTCAGATATGACCAGTCCCCCGTTGGGAAACTCGGATACAATAGGCTGCTGAGGTTCAGCAGAGGACTAAGAGACCTCTAATGAATCGTCTATGTAAGGACTACCAGTAGACGAAACTGAGGGTTCTGCCACTGTGACAGTAACGAAGAGAGGATGGGATCAAAACAAAGCACATGAGCAAAAACCAAGGCAAACAATCAAACGGCCGTAAAACAATCTCTAAAAGGGCATGTGATCGTAGGTGATTAATTTTACCTCATTGAAACTGGAAATTCTACTGTTTCATGTTTTAAGAGTCTAGAAACAAGTAAAATATGACTCTATCTCTTTCAATTTGGAAACAAGAGTGAAAGGACAAATGCTTGATGATCTTTTCAAATTTAATGAGTCAGAAAAGATCGAAATGACTACTCTGGAAATCTAGGCAGAATGGTGTTCCAGATATCCGTGAACTGCCATATACACCTTGGTTAAAAAATGAAAGATAAATCAACCAAGGACTTGACGTACGTGAAGGTAATCTCCCCGAATGCTGTGTTCGGTGTATCACGGGTATAAGGCGGCAGACTCGGCTTCCTACGGATAAAGGATAGCAACCTAGTGGGGTCTCCCTTTATATACGCGACGGTACGGGGAGCACAAGTCCGTACTAGTGTTGTCTAAAGCCAAGAGGCGAACGACAGCTACTAGGTTTAACGATGCCGGAACACGTCACTAGGCTAGACCTCTAGATATTTCGTTAATGTTTCAATGCTACCTTAGTGTAAATTGAATAAATTTTAGAGTTGATCTTCAATTATGTTTCAATTTCAGGCCCTACCGAATGTTATGTCAAAAATCCTCTAAATGCACACTACATGCCACAATATATCACTTTGTTCGATGAAGAGCTAACTACGGGAAGGTTGAGAGATTTTCAAACAATAACAAAATGACCACAAAACATCCACTGCTTTCTCTAATGCACGCTAATGAAACTAAAAACTTTTCCTTTAGAGCTATATAAGACTAATAATGCAAAAAAGTTTTCAATTTTCACTAACTTATGAAAAATCAAAGAGATTTGTTTTTGTATTTTTCAATGTTTTAGAGAAAAATGCACCAAACGAAATTAAAAACTAATGAGAAAACCAATTTGAGAAATGATAGCAAAAGAGTGGAAACAAGCAAGTTCACTCAATGCAAAACACACAATCAGAACTCAAACTGATGGAAGAAATCCCTCAAATCAAAGAGGAATCCCAAAAGACTCATACAAACCGTGTGACCTAGGCTCGAAATGAGACAAACTGAAACTTGAATGAAAAAGAGAGCAATCACTCAAATACCACAATAAAACAATGAAAACCAACCAAATGAATGCTAAGAAGTGAAAACTAAGTTGACTGAACAAACGAAAACCAAAAACTCCCACGGGAGGCTCAGCGCACAATAACACCCAGATGCCCTAGGGCTAGAATGTAAAACTGATGGTAGAGGGAAAACAACCGGAGGATAGAGGTCAAACACAGTCAAAAAGGACTTCAAGGCACTCAGACAATCGGAAAAATAACACCAAAACCAAAAATCATACTCAGAGGGCTCAAAAACAAGTAAACCCTAACACCAAACAGGGTTGGCACAACTGTTTGCCTATATCTTGCGCCAAAACAGGGTTGGCGCGGGGGCCTAACTAGCAACAAGCACCAGTTGGCGCGAATTTCAAGCTAAAGAGCACGCCAATCGAGCTTACTAAGGACAGAAATGAAAAAGAGCAAACAAAGAGTAGATCAAGTATGGTGGGGGCTGAACAGAGGTTTTACACCAGAAGGAGACAAACCAGAAAAGAAAATCAATCAACAAAAGCCAAAACAACCGAAAGAGACAAGACAAACTCCAATCAAATCCCCAGCGGAGTCTCCAGTTTGTTGGAGAGGTAAATCCCCTCTGCGGACAGAGGCGATCCCTACTAGCCCAGATCGGGTCTAGCAACAATCAATCACACAATGACGCAGGTCTCTAGTTACAAAACGACAAAACATAACAAGTTGCCTACCTCAGGTCCTACGCAATGGTCGTTGGAGAAAGGATGACGCTTCTCGTCCTTCGCTCCGGTAGATCATGATCCTTTCGCTTAACACGTCCGAACACCTACACACATGCGAAGAAACACAACGATACACAACATAGAATCTAAATCTTGTAACCATACATCAGTCAGAGAGGATGTAATTCATTGCATCAAAATAAAAGACACATGAATGAAACCATAATCAAAGTCGCTTATCATTAAAATAACAAAGGAAAGATACAACCCAAAGCTCTGACACTGGATCTTCCTTCGGCGGGGATGACAGCGGAGCACGTCTCAATGAAGCTCGTTGGAAATGGGACAAAGCTCTCTCTCTTCGGCTCGACTCTCAAAGGCTCTCTGGCGATAGTCTCCTTGCTATAAGTTCAGCTCTTCTCTAGTGCTATTAGGACTACTAGCTCGCTAAGGGAAAATGGCAAGCTTATATAGATGGTGGAAGGGGAGTTGGGATCCCTACAATTATGGGATTGGCCCTATCCTCAAGGAAGCTTCCATGATAGGTGGAAAACCACCTCCCATACATGGAGATCTGGAGCCAAACCTCCCAACTCATTTTAGAGACTCGTTCAAGAGTTTGTTGGAATCAAACTTCTGCCATTTATTTTTAAAAAACAATCCTTATTAAGCTTTGCATGAGTAAAACACTAGGACAGAGCGCCAGTTGGCGCGCCCTCTTTGGTGGATTTTCCCCATTGGCGCGAGGGCTGAACTAGCTAGTCGTGCCAAGGCCAAAAGATCAGTTTTTAGGGTTTTTCAGAGGAAACTTTCTTCAAAGGAATGATTGTCCTTGTCAAGGGGGACGCCATGAAAGTGATTTCAGGTTATGTCACTACTCACAGATCACGAGAAATTCCCTCCAACGTGCGGGACAGGGGATTGCAGGGACGATCACAAATTACTGTGTAACACTCCCAAAAGGGTCAAAAACACTCATTTTTTCACCTTTTTGCCCACTTTTCTGAGCATGTGTTGTGCTCCTGTAAGTCTTGGAATTTTCCACTTTTTGGGAAACTTGCAGGGGTCAGATTGAAAAACTAAAGGTTTATCTAGAAAGTAGACTTCAAGGGCTTTCCAACGAGCCATCTTGGAGCCTTTTCCGACATTGAGAAGGCCTCCAAAACACTGCTGCAAAAAGGCCTATTTCTGTGCTGCGCTCTTGGAAAGTTTTCAAATTTTTACACAATGTGCTGCGCTCCTGTAGGTGACTGGGCAGATTGTCCGTTTAGCAAGTTTTTAGAGGCATGTTAGGCCTAAAATTCAATTTTATTTCCATTTATAGTCAGAAAATATATTTGTTAGATATTTTTGTGCCTTGGGCTTTGCAAAGCCTCAAGGACAACTTAGAATATTTCTTTTGGGCCAATAGGCTTCTAGATACTCTCTTTGGCTCTCCTCTTCCTTATTTGTTATATAAGGCATGAGGATTCATTTTAAATAGTTGGGACTTGATGTGTTTAAGAGCAATACATGGTTTTATGAGCTTGGAGAAGAAATTGGTTTAATGAAGTGAATGAATTGCTTGTTTGGCTTGATGATGGAGAAGCATGTTTGCAGGATTCCATAGCTTGGTGAATGGTGATGTTTTATTAACTTGTTAATGTTTTATTGTCCTCATTTCTATTTCATTATTCTTGGTTGCTATAGATCAGAAAAGTATAGGTTGAGAGATGCTCATGGAAGCACCTCAAACCTCCTGTTTGTTATAACCTTGATGTTTTCCTCTTTTAGTCATCTTAAGGAATTATTGACTGCTCCTTAGGCCCACTAAAACTTGTTTTTGTTTCATGAATGGTTAGTATGTTAGCTTATAAGTATGATTCATGGTATTCCCTACTTATTTAAAGTTTTCAAAACCCCATCTTGAAGCTTTTCTATGAAATATTGATTGATTAGGTTAAGACAAAGAGGTCTCGTTCGATCTTGCCCTTTTCCCATGCTTACCAACTTATTTCAGAGTTCCCAATAACTTGATATATGTTTTTTATGAGTTACCTCTCCATAAATTGATTTGTTTGTTTATCTTATGTGTTTTCCCAAAAGCTGAAGGTGAATTTATAAAGTTAGGAGTTCTAATGCTTCTATGTTTCACTGTAATGTTCATCTTACATGATTATCAGTTTGAGTATTGTTCATAGAGATTAATGGTTTGCCCTACCTCATGAGTTATTTCTTCAGACTATATATGTTTAAGACCTCTTAGTTTTTTTCCCAAACTTACTGTTCATTACAGTTCATACATCACTTAAAGGATCCATTAACCTTGCTAAATCAACCCTGCAATACACTCTGTTTCATCATTTAGATACCCTTGACTTCATCTGACCCCATAGCCCTATTGATTTGATAACCTATCATTCCACCTATCCTACTTGATCATCTTACCCCAACCTAAAACAAACAAACCTACACTTAACAACTAGCCTAACTTAACAACTAGCCTAAAATCAATAATCCAAAGCGAACAAGTTCACATCCTTTGCATAATAGAGAGAGCCCTCTCTGAGTCCAGGAAGGCTAGGTCCTAGGACTCCAAAGACTGGTTTGATGTTTCCCTGTCATTTGGTATACCAATCTGCCAAATCACGGGACTCCAACATAATGGCAATCACGGTGGGACTGAGTACATAGTAGACTAAAAACTCTTATAGACTCTTTTAACCCTCAGTTAAACTTTGAAATCTGATGATTTGTAAATCACCTCATCACTCTCACCAACACAATGGTGATCATGATGCAACCTCTGATGTCAGTGACAATCTAAGTATCCCTTAGGACTTTAGAAACCTTCGTCAAATCATAGAGAACTTAACTGATAGCCTAAGAGTAGAATCTAGCTTTTTCACCATCTTATAAAATTCATGACTCGGCTATAGGACACTCTTACCTACCTTAAGGGCTACATATAGAAACTCAGAAAACCCCAAAACGTTTCTAGATTTTCTTTTTGTTAGTATTGGTGGTGGACCATAGACACTTATCTTCAAAACAACTAAAAATATCCACCTAGCGACTCCACTAGCCTCCAGTAGGCCTTCTAACTTTACTAGTGTCCCTAGACCCCTGTAGGATTGTGCCGAATCAACCCTAGGAAGGCTAGAATCATAGTCGCACACTGTGTGAGTTTAGCAAACATAAAAGAGGTAAACCTTTCAAAAAAATTTAAAAACTTTCAACCTCTCAAAATTTTGAGTTTGAAATCTGGCTCCATGAAGAATCAATACTAGATCTCATCTGGATCCGAACCCTCCTACTATAGTTGATGACCCAGAAAAGATTTTGTGGCAAATTTCTGAAACTAGAAACTTAGCTACTAATAGGACCCTTCATAAAGCAAGCTTTGTACCTGAACAACTTACAGCCTTGCAATATGCCCAGTTTGACTTGCGCCATACCAAAAACCTTTTCAGAACCAAGTCACAAAGTAAAATCGACCATACTGATCTTGAGCCCATATACTTACAGCAGAGTCCTAGCGGAGAATTTTCTCCTTCAACACCACCTGATTTCCAACTTCTCCATCACTTTGGCTCTTTTCACCCCAAGTCTGCTCAGAATCAGTTTACTAGTCCGAGTACTTCTGCCACACCCATTCACACCTCCACTATGCAAACCACTCCATCTCATAGCACAAATCCTCCACTTGTAAATCCACCATTAGCTCCCACCATGGCAGCATGGTATGCACCCCTTGTGTTACCACAACCATTAGTACCTTTTCCAAATGATTACCAATCTAGAATCCCACACTTCACCAAGGCTGAATCCACTACTGCCCAACAGCATGTAGATAGAATGAATGATGCTTTTGACTACATGGAATTGGAAGAGGAAACCATGAAGATGAGGATGTTTTCCCAAAGCCTAGGAGGAGAAGCTAAGAAATGGTTTAAAATCCCGACTCCCAATAGCATACATGATCTCCCTTCCCTTTACAAAACTTTCATAAACAAATGGGAAATCAAGAAAAACACCCTTCAGATCCTTTAGGAATATAGCAATCTCAAAATAAACACAGGGGAAAGTGTCCAAGACTATTGCAATAGGTTCAATAGTGTTTACAACGCACTACCGCCAAACATGAAACCCCCGTTAGGCCTAGCCTTAGCTAAATTCCTGAAGCGTTTTGACCCTGACATGGCCTATCAGCTAAGAGAAAGAGAGCCCCTAACTTTAGAAGACATGCAAAAGGGAGCTATAAGTGTAGAGGCCAACTTGATTGAAAAAAGAGCTAGGCTAAGATCATAAAAGAGGGTAACATACAAAGATGACACCATGCCCTCCACCTCGTCATCTAATTCCAAGATGGACAACCTTCTTAGGATCATGGAAAGAATGATGGAGAGAATAAACATAAATGAAAGAGCACCCCCTAGGGACAACCAACCAAATCCACAAAACAGGAACCGAAATCAAAATTTTAGAAGAGACCCGCCCCAAAATAGACCAAGGGAAAATGATCAACAAATCAAGCCACCCTTCCAAGATAACTATGTTGACGAAGGGGAAAGAGATATTGAACAACCAGATGAAAATCATCTAAACTTAATAGGCTCTGATAGTGAGGGAGAGGTTTTTCTCATAGAAGAAGAACAAGGTTTTTTCTCCTCAAACCAAGATGAAACAAGCTATGAAGATTTTGAATACCACGAATTGGGATTAGAAAATGCCATAATGGAAGTCCATAGACAATATGATCTTAGGAGTAAGAAAAACCAAGACAACTCCAGGAAAAACAACTCAGACACTGTTGTTAAGAAAACTCTCGAAAACATTCTTAAAAGAATAACAGACAATAACAGCACCATGGCTAAGAAAAATAATCCCAACAAGGATAAAACTAGCCAACCTGGTGTTGACATAAGCTGTCCTAGCACCTCTACTAGTGGCCTTGAGAAAACTCTACTGACCAAAGCCCTGAATCAAAATTAGCAAATTAAAATTGTGGAAAAATTTATGGTTGATAAAACTGATGTAAATATGTCCAAAACTCAAGTACCTTTAAGTTTTGAAGGAGAGATCGCTAAAATCAAAATAACCATCCATCTCACTAAACTGGTAGCTCAGGATATGTACCGCTCCCAAGTTTTGAAAGTTTTGAACATAGGGAATGATACAGATACGCTAAATTTAACAGATGACCAACCAAAATTGTTGTTTGGTCCCGAGGTTGAAGGAAAAATCCAAGAAGGAGTTGTCCCTCCTTTCTATGTTAGCCTAAACATACACGACAAAATATTACACAACGCCATGTTAGATTCTGGTGCCTCGCATAACCTCATGCCTAAGGTGGTCATGGAGAGATTAGGCCTAGAAATAACCAAACCATATAAAGACTTATACTCTTTTGATTCAAGTAGAGTAAAGTGTTTGGGCCTAATCAAGGATCTATGTATCACTTTGGCGCAAATACCCGCCAAAAGTCTGGTCATGGATATAGTGGTCGTTGACATTCCCCCAAAGTATGGCATGCTTTTGTCCAGATCATGGGGAGCCAAACTTCAGGGTAGCCTCTAGATGGATATGACATATGCTACTATCCCTGTTTTCAATCAAACCAGAAGATTGTATCGAGAATCCCACATGAAATATATGGTGAGTAGCCTAGAAAGGCCTAACAACACCCCGGTTTATTCCATTCATTCAGATTTGGATTATTTTATCTTGTATAATGAGAATGAGATTAGTGGACAAGTAAAAGGAAGTGAGAAAGAGCTAGGCCCACTGGAACACTCATACTCACCCTCAAATGAGAAAAATGATAACCAAAACTCTAGCAACCCTGAACAACAACTCAGTGATAAACATGAAATAGAAACACTTTGGAACATGAGCTTTGAAAATTCATGTGGCAAGGCCGGTTCAGGGGTTGGCATTTGGATACATAACACAAATGAAGCCCATTCTTACAGATTGGAATTTCAATGTACTAATAACATTGCAGAATATGAGGCTCTCCTCCTCGGTTTACACTTGCTTGAAGACTTAGGAGCTAAGAAAATATCAACCCAGGGAGATTTAGTGCTGGTCATTAAACAGATCAAAGGTGAATACTCAGCCAAGAACCCAAGATTAAGAGAGTAAAGAAATGTAGCCCTATACCTCCTCAAAAATTTCGAGAAATATGAGCTCACCTACATTCCTAGAGCCCAAAATAGCCTTGCCAACGAGCTCACCTTTGCTGCCAGCAATTGCCAAATACCACTTGCAAATGAATAAAACCCTATCAAAGTCAAACATCATCCTACGATACTTGACAACATTAATCATTGGCAGGTATTTGAGGGTGGCAAACAAATTGATGATTTCCTACAATCTAGGAATGAATTTACATTGACTAAACCTAGCTTAGAACATGAGGAAGATGGTCCTGCTGAAGATAGAGATCATGAATCAGAGTTGTCCTCTTTTGCTGATATAAATCTGATCACACATCCTTACGAAGCTGAGATGTGTGAGGACCTGGACCAAAGAGACCTTGAAGTCTTACACTGTAAGAATGACACATTACCAAGAGGCCTTGCACCTTAGGAAGAGCTGTTCAATTTTAATGATGTAGCTAAAAAAACAAAGATAGAATCTACTGAGGTTGATGTAGAGGAATACAACATAGGAAGCACAAGGGAACCTAAAATGATCAAAATTTCTAAGACCCTTCCTCCTCACATAAAACAGAAATATATTGAGCTCCTCAAGGAGTTTAAAGATATATTTGCATGGGGGTATCAAGATTTAAAATCTTATGACACGAGCATTATTCAACACAAAATCCCTCTCAAGGAGAACCAGAAACCTTTCAAACAAAATTTAAGAAGAATAAACCTTGTCTTATTACCTCTAGTTGAACAAGAGATCAAAAATATGTATGACGTCGGGATAATAGTTCCCCTTAGATACTCCGAATGGGTTTCCAACCTTGTGTTAGTTAGGAAGAAAACCGGAGAGATCAGACTTTGCATTGACTTTAGAAATCTGAATAGGTCCTCCTTGAAAGACAACTATCCCTTGCCTAAAATGGACCACATACTTCAAAAGGTAGTTGGCTCTAAGAGAATCTCACTACTCGATGGTTTTTCTGGTTATAACCAAGTGCTAGTATTCTCGAGTGATCAACACAAAACTGCCTTCACCACTCCTTGGGGCACATTCATGTATGTTAAAATGTCATTTGGGTTGATGAATGTAGGGGCCACTTGTCAAAGAGCCATGGACATAGCCTTTTTAGAAGACATAGGCTACTTCATAGTCATTTACCTCGATGACATCACTGTTTACTCTAAGACCGATGAGGAGCACTTAGTTCACTTAAATTTTTTTTTCGAAAAATGTAGGAAATATGGCCTGTCTTTGAATCCCAAGAAAAAATTGTTTTTTCTCGAGGAAGGAAAAATCCTTGGCCACATCATCTCTGAAGAAGGAATCAAAATAGACCCCAAGAGAATTGAAGGCATATTCAAAATCAGCCATCCTAGAAACATTAAGGAATTGCAATCCTTTATTGGGAAAATCAACTTCTTAAGAAGATTCATCCCCAACCTTGCGAAACTCTTGAGAAATATTAAAAACATGCTAAAAAAAGTGGTAGGATTTAAGTGGACTTTGGAGGCCAAACAATCTTTCGAACTGGTTAAACAAGCACTCACCCAAACACCAGTTCTAATAAGTCCTAATTTCACCAAAGACTTCTATATTTTCTCATTTGCATATGAACATACTGTGGATGCGGTGTTGTTATAAAAAAACGCGATGGGACAAGAACAAACCATAGCATTCTTCAGAAAAGCCCTTAGGGATGCTCCCTTAAAATATAACATCATGGAAAAACAGGCCTTTGCATTAATAAAAGCATTGAAAGACTTCAAAGTTTATATCTTGCATTCTCATATTATTGCTTTTGTTCCGCACACAGCTGTCAAAGATATCTTAAATCAAGATCCTGATGGTAAAAGGGGAAATTGGATTGCTATTATTTTAGAGTATGATTTAGAAATCAGACCCACTGAACTGGTTAAAGGACAAGGACTTGCAAAACTCATGGCTGAAACAAATCTCCAATCATTAGATATGAATTTTGTTGACTCTTTAGAAGAACAAGAAGAATGCACAGCTCCTCATGTTGAAGAAGTATTTTTAAATTCACCTTGGTATGTTGATATTCTTTATGTGCTATTCTATCTCAATGCTCCTCCTACCTTATCAAAGACAAAAGCAAGATTCCTGATACAAAAATCTTTAAAATTCTGCATTTTAGATGGAGTTCTATACTAGAAGAATCCTATTGGTATATTGCTTAAATGTTTGCTTGAGGATGATGCAGGAAATATCATGCATGAAATGCATGAGGGAGAATGTGGGAGCCATCTTTAATGGAAAACCACAGCTAACAAGATCCTTAGAGCCGGTTACTATTGGTCCACCCTGTTCTCCGACACCCATAAACTAGTCATGACTTTCCATAAATGACAAATTTTCGATGGCAAAAGAAAGCTTTTACCTTTGCCTTTACATCTGATCATTGTTGAAGCTCCGTTTCAACAATGGGGTTTAGCTTTCATTGGAGAGATCCACCCTTCTTCATCTGCCCAACACAAATGGATCCTCACCACTACTGATTACTTTACCAAATGGATAGAAGCCATCCCCTCTAAGAATGCCACTGATTCAGTCATTATCAAATTTCTTGAGACCAACATTCTGTCTAGATTCGGTTGCCCCAGGAAAATCATTACAGACAATGCGGTTGCCTTTACATCCAAAAGAATGGTTGACTTCTGTTATAAATATCACATCACATTAAGACATTCCACAGCTTATTACCCTCAAGGTAATGGGTTAGACGAGTCCTCTAATAAAATCTTGGTCAATATCATTAAAAAGCTTTTGGAACAGAATCAAAAGGCATGGCATGGAAAGCTAGTACATGCACTATGGGCTGATAGACTAACCACCAAGAAATCAATTGGTATGTCTCCCTATCAATTAGTGTATGGCATGGATGACATTTTCTCGACATCTTTGGGGGTCCCGGTGATGAAACTGTTACAAGAAGTACAATCAGAAGAAAATGACATGCAAAGGAGGTTGAACCAAACTATCAATTTACAGTAGACAAGAGAGGAGGTGTACAAAAGGACACAGTTAGTACAGGAAAATATGAAGAAAATATTTGACAAAAGAACCAAGGATAGTGATTTCCAGATTGGAGATAAGGTGTTGAAGTGGGACTCAAGGAGAGAAGATAAAGGTAAACATGGTAAGTTTGAAAACTTGTGGAAAGGGCCATTCATTATCAATTTAGCTATAGGAAAAAATGCCTTCTTTTTACAAGAACCTGATGGAATTGAAACACTTGGAAGTCATGTCAATGGTAGGACACTCAAACACTACTTTTGTCAATATCCTTAGCTTTAAAATTTTCACTCATTGTACATACCATTATGTGAAGAAAGAGTCAAAAAGAGAGAAAAACACAAAAACATAGAAAAATTTGAAAAGAGGGTAGATTCAAAAGACAAGGTACAACCCCATACCCAAAAAATAGTAATACTGAAAGTGTGCAAGCCTAAATGCCACTACTGGTGCAAAAAGAATGTCTTGTTCAGATATATATATCCTAATCATGGCTGAACATATTTTAAACTTAATGTTGATAAGTTAGTGAAAAAGTATGCTGGTCAAAACATTGAAGCTTGACTTGTTAAAGAAAATAGATTAGGAAAGAAAGATACTGGTTCCACATGCTCAAAACAGAACCAAGGAGAAAAATAGGGATGAATATCAGACTATGTATCCTAGCCCTAATTTTTCTAAATCTTATTTTGTACAAAAATAACATTTGTGTGCAACTTGTTTTTATGCCACAAACCCATGACAAATCAGAGCATCTAATCCTGATTTAGTCATGTTTTTAGCTTAGTGAATGAATCCTGTCAGATAGTTTAACCTTGACAGTTGAATAGTATAGGTAGAGAATCAAAGGAGTTCATTAGCCTAATCTGAACTCCCGGAAGAAATAAGTGTAGAAGTAGATAGTTTGTTTTTGTTTTCAAAAAATAAAAATTTCAATGGGTTTGCTAGTTCAAGTGCACCCAAGGAAGAAAAAATGTTAGGCGAGTAGGTTGGGTAGGTAAAGGTGAAGTTGAGCTAATCATGCTTTCAGATTTTCAAAATCACTACTTTAGGGAAAGCATCAGCAAAAGAAAGAAGAAAATCCGCCCAATGGATGAGGCACTGGTCTTCATAAACCAAGAGATCTAAACTTCTGGACACCTCCTGAAAAGGAGTTGCACTCCCCAAGTGGAGCCACTGTTAGTCATCAGTAATTTTTTTCTTGTTTCGATTACTAAATGCTTTGTCCTAGATTTCTAGAAATAGAGTTCAAGAATCATGTGAGTTCTAGAAATCTCCTCAAAGAGAAATTTTTCACTATCCTACTTCCCTGTCGAAGCATGGCCAATCTATCACCTAGACAAGACCAAATCCTGCACTGATGTCCCTCACTCTCACTATGTTTTCCACCTCTGCCTATAACACTATATCTATTTGCCTAAGCCCTCTATTTTCATACCTTATTTCGCCAAGTAAGCCAAAATTTTCCCCTACGCACCAAGTGCCTCAAGCAATGGTGGTTTCAAAACTCCCTTTCTAAAATCCCTTTGAAGTAAAACAAGGTTTTCTAGTTGTCTAGGCATCAAAGATCTTCAAAGGTATCCTCTTGATCAAGTAGTAAGCCTGCAAAGGAACAATCTACCATGTCCAAGAATTTCTGTAGAAATTCTTTGTAAATGGTCAACAACAGAACAAAAGCAAAGAAGGAGACCTAAAAAGCTCATAAAGGCATCCATAGCTGGTAGGCTTAAGTTTACAAGGAAGATCATGATCTCATGAGAGATTGTTATGAAGTGCTGCCAATCAAAAGGTCCATGCAGATCTTAAAAGACAGTGGCACATAAGCAACACTATACATCAATCAAAAAGATCATTAAAAAGTTGTTTGGCCTCAAGCATGAATCTTGTAGAGGGACAGCTGCCCTTTGATTACATTCCTGCAAATAAGACCAAATGGCCATCAGATTAGCCATGAGGTAAGGTAAAAGAGAAAGATCATCATAAGAGGGCTATTCATAGCAAGAAGGAAGCAACAAGGTACGTGTTTGATGGGAATAAAGATTCATGACTGTTTTGAACAAGCAATAGAGCAATGCTAAGGTTACAAAGGAAAAGAACCCCTAAACCCCTTCAAATGACCATTAAAGGCTTTTTAGACATAAGTGATGAGTTTAATAAGTGTTTCTTTGAGAACTTAGAAGATAACACTATTTGTTTTTCTGAAGTATCCCTAAAAACTCAGAAGCTTGGGAAGATGGACAAAGAGGGTCAAAATAGTGACAAAGAAACCTCCTTCATCACAACAGATGGTTTCAAGGGTTTTCAAACTACCTTCTAAGGTTTGGCAAACAAGCACTAACTCCACTTTAGCAAAAGGTTGAATCAAGGTTTTTAAAAGAAGACCAAGAAAGGTAGACATAATGGTCAATAATCCACTACACCAAAGGCAGAAAGATGATGAAGAGTATCAACAAGAAGAGGCAAGAAATGTCAGTTCAAAGGTCTTTTTCTCTGAAAAACAGTTAGAGACATCTTCTAGTGGCTAAAAAGGACAAACATGGGTAGAAATTTCCAAAGATAGCAACTATGATAAGCATGGGTCATTGTTTTATAAAGCAAGCGATCCAAATTCAAAAGAGACAGTGATCAAAGTGACCTAAAAACAAACAGATATACCCCTAGTTTACAGTAGAGAAGTGAACTCCCAACAAGGACCTCCCTATCAAATGACTATTCTGCAAAAAAGATGACTAAGGCATAAATAACACTTTACAGAGCTGACAAAGGTGTTTTTCCCACAGAAAGAATGACAAGGTCAAAGGAAAGAATGTTTCAAATACAAAATATCAGTCAAAACGAGAAATGGAAAAAATGATGAGTTTGTTGTGTATAAGTGTTAAAGTCAAAAATAGGTTCTTTTTCCAAAAAGGGCTGAGAGACATAGGCTTGGTGTCTTCAGGAAGGGTGTCAAATTAAAAAGAGCCTTAAGAAGCCTCCCATAATGAGGAAAAGTAATTGTTTCAATCAAATATGCCACCTGCAAGACTAAAACAATCAAAGACAGTGAGAAAAAGTGAAGAAACATGAACATTAAAAAAGTGGGTTGTATTTCTATTTTTTCAAAAAGTATAAAACCACTACAAATCAAAATTTCCCCGCTCCTTTGGTCATTTACACACACAGTGAGGGTTTTCAAATTTCCTGGCAGAGTCCTCAAGCAAAAATTTCCAAGCGTTGCGCTCTTGTAGTGTCGCGCTGCGCGCCTGTAGCGTCTCCCTGTGTAAATCTCCACTACGTGTTGTGTGCCTGTAGAGTGGTGTTGCGCTCCTGCAGTTGTGCCCTACGTTCAGAGGAAATGCACGAAGGCCCGTGCAGACACTGCACGTTTATCCGTTCAAGGGTGACCCGAGCCGCCCTGAAGCAGAGGTGTTGCGCTCCTGCCACGATGTGACCCTCGGTGCTTCGCTCCTACCACAGCATGCAAGCCATCCACCCGGGCACGTTCAGGCACCCGACACCTTCTGCTGCGCTCCTGCCACGGTGTTGAACGCAGAGCAGTGACCCGAGCCACCCGACGAAGTGTGTTGCACTCCTGCCATTGTTTTGATGTTGTTGAATGAAGGCACGTTCAGGCACCTGACACCTTCTGCTGCACTCCTGCCACGGTGTTGAACGCAGAACGGTGACCCGAGCCGCCTGACGAAGTGTGCTACGCTCCTGCCACTGTTTTGCAGCCGCTGAACGAAGGCACGTTCAGGTGTGACCCGACTCTGCCCACAAGGTTTTTGAGCTATTTCTTCTGTTGTGGAGGCGCTTCAAGAGGTATTTTGAACTTTTCCTGCATATGCATGGCTTTCTAAAGATAAGGCCACTAAGAAATTTGAAAATTGGTGTTAGAGAAGGCAGTGAAATCCTAAAAGATAACACTTGATCAACACACTGCTATGCCTTGACCTAGTTAGAAAACTCATCATCTCCTTTAACCCCTTTGCACATCATTTCACTAGCAGTACCATTTCTCTTTAAGGATCTCGAGGCAGGGTAAAGAAAAACAAAATGTCTGAAGAAGAGAATGTTGACATAGATGAGGCGACTCAAAGGCCTAAAAAGCAGCAAAGCAAGGGAGGGATGCCAAATAGGTTTGAACGTATAAGCACTGAAGAGATGATAACCTTCCCTACTATTTTGGCCTGTTTTCAAGAGTTGGGCTACTATGAATTCTGTAAAAAGGTACAAAAGATCGGAAGTCACCCTCAGTTGACCAAGCTCTTTGCCCTAAACCTTCATAAACATCAAGTACACCTAGCTGGGGTATAATTTGAGTTGACTTCCTATGTCATCTCTAAGGCCACTGGAATACCTTGCATAGGAGAAAGGTGGTTCAAACAAAAGCATCTGGACCTAAGCCACTATCGCCCACCCTTGAAACCGACTTGTCAAGCTGACTGTAAAACTATGTTCCCCTTCTCTCATCTATTGGACAGATATGCTTTCCTAATGAAGATCATCATGAAATACTTCACCTGTGAGGGTAGGTTCTTCAGAGTATATTCATACCACATAAGGCTCCTCATGCACCTCACCAAAACCAAGCTTCTACACATGCCCTACTATCTTTGCAAAAGTATTGAGAAAATTTCTTCCATTATGCAGAAAAGGCCTCCATCCCAACAAATGTCAAGCCTTTTTCATCATTCCCTCATCAAAGTGATTGTCTCACACCAACTAGAACAACAAGGCATCCCCTGGGAGGTTTTCATTGCCCACGATGATTTCAAAACTCCACAGCCCACTCCTCTACAAAGCCTGTCACCATCATCTCAAAATTCTCCTCACACACCTCCATCACCTTCCACTGACCTTGGTTCATCTTCTTCACATGAATCATTTCCTCAAATATACCTTCCTCATTCACCTTCCCCTAAGAAATCAAAAAATGAAGAAAGCAGTGATGGCCATGAAGAAAGTAGTGACGACCATGAAGAAAGGAGTGATGAAAAAGAAGAAAACAGTGAGGGAAAGGATGATGAAAATGAAGAAAAAAATGAAGAAGAGGAAGGTGGCAGAGAGGGAGATAGCCAAGAAGAAATTAACAAAGGCAGTGACAAAGATGAGTGTGTTGATAAAGAAGAAAACAAAGTTGAAATTAGTGAGCCCCATAATGAGCAAAAGAGCCAAAACAATGGGTCTTATAATGAAGGCAATGACACTGAAAATACATATGAAGACAGTGGGGAGGAGATATATGAAACCAATGAAGAAAACAAAAATGACAGTGACAATAATGGAAAATACAACCAAGAAACAAAGTTTGAAGTTGTTTTCCGTAGGCAAGAAAATGATGACAAAGGGCCAAGTAATGAAGATAATGAGCAGGGCAGTGAAGGATAGATCAGCCAAAGGAATTCACCTAATGAAGAAAGAAATGACCCTCACAGTGATGGGAAGACTAACGAGGGTGCCCAAGACCAGAGTGACCCTAAAAAGAGTGCAAACAGTGATATAAAAGAGGAAAGACAAAGGTAAACAACAAGTGAAAGACAAAGAAGACAATCATGAGGAAGAAAGAGAATTTGAGCTCATTCTCATAAACAGTGATGAGGAAAATGAGACAAGAATAGTAAACTCTCTTCTATAAGACCGAAATGCACAAATCAAAGACTTGGAATTTGAGTTAGAAAGGTCTAAGGATCTCATTCACTTTTTGCAGATGCATAACAAACAAATGAGTGGCCAGCTGGCCATTTATGAAGCAAGGGTGCTCAAATATCGGAAAGAGGCTCAAAGGTCACAAGTGCAGTTGGAGGAATACATGGGCGCTTATGAGGAGGATAGTGGTGAAGAAGGCCAAACTAGAAAGAGACCTAAGACTATGGGTCTTAGGAAAGCATTGGCAAAGCAGAGAGAGGAAGAATCAGCCCAAGCACAAAAATTTTCCCTTACCGAACTCCTTGCCATGGAAATTGAGCATAACAGGGAATCATGGCTTGAGAGAGCCAACATACATCTAGAGGCCAAACTGGAGAAGGCCAACAAAGACTTGACCTTGCAAAGGAGAATGACTGAGCACTATAAACGGAGAGATCACTTTGTAAGGAAAAAGCTCAAAACTGCCCAAAATGAGGGCCCGACACCAAATGATGAAAAGGACCAAGCTAGGTTTGGAATTTTGGCCCAAGTTTCTCTACTGGTCTCCAAGGACCCATGAGGCACCCACCTACCAATTTTGAGAGCAATTGAACAAGTTTTTGTTTTTTTTCAAATTTTGAGGCTAGGAGCGCAGCATACCCTGTGCTGCGATTTTTCCTAGTGAATCTTCAGGAGAAGAAACTTACATTTTTGGATTCCCCATCATTAGAGGAGCATGCTCACCAATTTTCAACTCAATTGGAGTTTTTTTGACCCCCCAAAAGGGTCAAAAACACCCATTTTTTCACCTTTCTGCCCACTTTTCTGAGCATGTGCTGTGCTCCTGGCAGTCTTGGCCTTTTCCACTTTTTGGGAAACTTGCAGGGGTCATATTGAAAAAATAAAGGTAGATCTGGAAATTAGATTTCAAGGGCTTTCCAACAAGCCATCTCGGAGCCTTTTCCGACATCGGGAAGGCCTCCAAAAAAACTAATGCAAAAAGGCCTATTTCTGTGTTGCGCTCCTGGCAAGTTTTCAAATTTTTACACAGTGTGCTGCACTCCTGTAGGTGACTGGGAAGATTGTGTGTTTAGCAAGTTTTCAGAGGCATGTCAAGCCTAAAATTCAATTTTATTTCCATTTATAGTTGGAAAAGATATCTGATAGATATTTTTGTGCCTTGGGATTTGCTAAGCCTTAAGGACAACTTAGGATATTTCTTTTGGGCCAATAGGCTTCTAGATACTCTCTTTGGCTCTCCTCTTCCTTGTTTGTTATATAAGGCATGAGTATTCATTGTAAACAGTTGGGAATTGACGTGTTTAAGAGCAATACATGGTTTTATGAGCTTGGAGAAGAAATCAGTATTATGAAGTGAATGAATGGCCTGTTTGGCTTGATGATGGAGAAGCATGTTTGCAGAATTCCATAGCTTGGTGAATGGTGATGTTTTCTTAACTCGTTAATGTTTTCTTGTCCTCATTTTTGTTTCATTCTTCTTGGTTTCTATAGATCAGAAAAGTATAGGTAGAGACATGCTCATGGAAGCACCTCAAACCTCCTATTTGTTATAGCCTTGATGTTTTCCTCTTTTAGTCATCTTAAGGAATTCTTGACTGCTCCTTAGGCCCACTAAAACTTGTTTTTGTTTCATGAATGGTTAGTATGCTAGCTTAAAAGTATGATTCATGGTATTCCCTGCTTATTTAAAGTTTTCAAAACCCTATCTTGAAGCTTTTCTATGAAATATTGATTGATTAGGTTAAGACAAAGAGGTCTCGTTCGATCTTTCCCTTTGCCCATGCTTACCAACTTATTTCAGAGTTCCCAATAACTTGATATATGCTGTTTAGGAGTTCCCTCTCCATAAATTGAGTTTTTTGTTTATCTTATGTGTTTTCCCAAAAGCTGAAGGTGAATTTCTAAAGTTAGGAGTTCTGATGCTTCTATGTTTCACTGGAATGTTCATCTTACATGTTTATCAGTTTGAGTATTGTTCATAGAGATTAATGGTTTTCCCTACCTCATGATTTATCGCTTCAGACTATATATGTTTAAGACCTCTTAGTTTTTTCCCAAACTTAATGTTCATTACACCTCATACATCACCTAAAGGATCCATTAACCTTACTAAATCGGCCCTCCAATACACTCTGTTTCATCATTTAGACACCCTTAACTTCATCTGACCCCATAGCCCTATTGATTTGATAACCTCTCATTCCACCTATCCTACTTGATCATCTTACCCCAACCCAAAACAAACAAACCTACACTTAAAAACTAGCCTAAAATCAATCATCCAAAGCGAACAAGTTCACATCCTTCGCATAATAGAGAATGCCCTCTCCGAGTCCAAGAAGGCTAGGTCCTAGGACTCCAAAGACTAGTCTGATGTTGCCCTGTCATTTGATCTACCAATCTGCCAAGTCACGGGACTCCAACAAAAATAATGGATATAGCAGGACTCTAGGCCTCAAGGCCTTTCAAAGAGCCTATAAAGAATCCAGGGTTAAGAATTCTCATGTTGATCCTATCTCTAACTTCAGCTTTCGTTTATCCAAGTGACCACATACATGATTGCCCATATCCTTAAGAAGAATTGAGTTTCTTCTTCATTCAAACTTCTTAATACCGTTAAGAATTCTCTTGGATCTGTTAAGGACCCTATAAACCCTAAAGACATGAAAGGGGTCTGCTTGATCCCTTGTTCCTGTGGGATTCCCTACATTGGAGAAATTGGAAGCTCTATTAACCAGAGAATCCATGAGCATGCAACGGACATTAGGCACAATCGTTCCTGCTCATCAGCTCTATCTAAGCATGCAGAGAAATCCAAACACGATCTATGCATTGAGGATTATAGATTCATTGCGAGAGTGGAACATTTCCACAATAGGAATCTTAGAGAGGTTATCGAGATTGAGAAACATGCAGTCAATATCAACAGGGATGGTGGCTGGAAATTAAGTAAGAGATGGATTTCAACCCTCTCTTCTTGATTCCACCCCCTGTTTCCTTTTTCCCTTTTTTTTCAATTTTAATAAGACTAATGGTTTATTTTAATGTTTATCTTATGTTTGAATTCTCATTATAAATTATTAAGTTTTTAATCTATATTAATTAAATTATATACATTTCTAATACTTTCTATTCAATTTTTAACCATGGAAATATTATTAATTTGATTTAGTTCTTATTTTTTAATTAATATAATAGAAATTAATATAATTAAAATAATATATCAGACTAATTCCTAATGGATAGTTTGTAACTAATTTTTTTATGTAGGTGTTGTTAGTGTCTGTTAGTCTCCAATGATCAAATTATTCTCTTTCATATGGTTGATAGGGTCCTAGGACATATTTTTATAGTTTCGATAGGTCCTCGAATAAAAATTTGATCAATTGTTAGGATAGCTAGGTCATTACTACTCCTCTTCACCTTCATGGTCAATAAACATCATCATGGCCAGGTCATTATCCTTTGAAAGAATGACATGGTCATTTTGGTCATCATTAGTTTATCTTTCCATGTAGTGTTATCATTAGGTCATAGGATCAAAATCATGAAAATAGGTTATTTCACCATCAAGGTCACCATTAAGAGGAGTAGTAATAGGGAAAAGTATCTATAATTATCTCAAGAAATGTATTTTTATCTTATTCATGATTTAATATATGTCAAAAGGTTCCAAAGCTGGAATACACAATCAATTATGTCACTTGGTGAAAAGACAAGGTGGGGCCACATCACCACCAAGGAGAAAAATCGATTTCCAGCCATTTAAAAGACTAACCAAGCATCTCATTTGCTCATTTCAACTTCATGATGGCATCATTCAGTCACCAAGGAGCTTTCCACCCTCTAAAGACTAATTTATTGCCTTGTGTTATCACCCAATTGAGGCTGATGGGTTGCTTCAACAGTCAATTTAGAGTAACTATTTCAAACCATTTTTAGTTGGAACTCAACCTTTCCAACCTGAGAAAGCTCTCTCAAGGAAATGTGTGATATTCAATGGGCAATACTTGGAACAAAGATGGATAACTCTTGAGTGTGTTTTGAATGTTTTTTATGTAGGTGAATGATGTGAATTAATAGCTACCATTGGGCATGGAGTTAGAGGGAACTCAATTACATGAAAGACATCTAACATGGAGGTTGAGGCATGTGTGTATTCTCATCAAAACACAACTTGAATAGTAAACCATATGCATACAGGAAATTGGAGCATGATTAAATATGAATTCCAAGTGATTACACAAAAAGCAAACTGCATAAACATCAAATGGATAGATAAGATAGATACATATGAGAGCACATGATGAATCTCAGGCCTGAGAGAAACTTTTCTGCAACTGTCTATTACTGACTATAAAATATTACAAAAGTAGCTTGTATCATGACATCAATCAACCATCTCTAATCCTTATATATGCCTATTTATAAAATTAGATATCTTTACATGTAGTCTGCCAGCTAGCTAGACCTTCAAATGCTCCCAAAGACATTTTATCCAAACAGGAAACATATTACAAGGAGGGAATCTAGTGATATTTCTATTTTCAAGAGTTCAAGACCTACTAGGATTCTAACACTATTTATTTCACTAACAACTTTTACATAATCCATTTATGATGACACTTATCGAACAAAACCACTTTTCCTGAGGTGGTAATGCCCATAACTAAACAATAAAACAACAAAACTGACATCAAGGGTCTGATCCTTAGATTTTGGGGATGTGTTGTCATAGTTGATGATGTGTCCAAAATTGATGAGTTGGAAGCCCAACCACCTTCCATGATGTGTGCTCTCACTAACTGTAGTCTCCAGTGATACTCTTTAATCAATCTAGATGATTAGATGTGGTTCAAAAGTGAATTTAATGCTTGAAAAGGTTCGAAATTCTCCTTCGCTGCAAAAACAAATGACTTTAGGCAAGCCCATAGCGAAAAGTTTGTAGCAATCTTCATTTGACCTCTTATGCAAACTGTTTGACTTCTCTATTGTTTTGAAGGTGTCCACTAAATCAAGACACTTAAATAGATGCTCTTACTTACTCCCTTTATGACAAAACTTGTATTTTATTGCAAAAAGTCATCTTCAGCGAGTTCGTAGCGAAAACTTGGCTTTAAGCCTGGAGTACGCTACGAACTTGCCTAATAAACTGCAGATTTCAAAATTTTCACTTCTACCTCCCAAAAAATTCCTATGGCTGTGTGAGATGATGATATGAAGCATGATAGGAAAAAAATGGTTCAAAATACATCTTACCATCCCCAAGAAGTAGCAGCTTCACCTTCAAGAGGTTCATCTACCAATATCATTTTTAAACCTTTCTTCTTCAGCTCAGTCTGCACCATTCACATTAGGATTTCCAGCTCTTTGACCTGATTTAAAAGCCTTTTCCTCTCTGCCTGCAGCCATCTATTCCTCCTCATGGTGTGCTTCATAATTTTATGTAAAGGTAATGTTCTTTTCAGCATTTGATTGGACCTTTCAGCCACCTCATCATAAAAACTAGTTTTCTTACTAACCTCTTTCTTAAAATTTGACAATTCTTTCCTTTCTTGCTTGAAATCTTCCAGCTCCAGCTTGGTATCTATGATCTCGTTTCTTGCCTCTTTAAGTTTCTCCTTAAGAATGTCCACTTCAAAATTTTCTACCATTTTCTCTTTATTTTTCTGTGCCTTAGTAATTTCTGCTTCTTTGGGGGATAATTCAATGATTTCTTCCACCATGGGCTGCTTGTTCTTTTCTACTTCATTCTACTTTTTATCAGAGTTGTGACCTAGTAACACGCTTTCTAGGCTTGAAGACATAACTAGAGTCCTCACTGGAGAAATCAATATTTTTTGCAGTAAGGCATTTCTTTTTCATCTTGGTTCCCTTCATCTCCACAAGTTTAACCACAGGGGTCTCTTCAATGTCAATATCTTGTAAAATGTCTTCAAGTTTACCTTTTATTTATGTCTAACTCCTGGTAATTCTCCTAGAAGTCATTCTGTCAGATTTTTTTTCTTGCTGCTTGTGGATGTTGGCTGAGGTGCCACTGTTGTTTCCTGTAAATTTTCAAATTCCATCTCCATGGGTTCTGCTACAGGCTACATGTCTTCTTCAAATTCAACTTCAACTTCAACTATAGGCCCTTTATATTTTTTGGGGGTGCTTGTATTGGGCTTGGGTGTTTTCTTTGGAGTAATCACATCTACATCATAACCACTTAGGAACATAAATATAGCTTAGTCTTTGTTTAATTTTTGCAATTAATCCATGATCAACAACTTAATCAATCCATGATGGAATACAAATGTCTCACTACTCTCAGGTCTTGCTTGAACTTTATCAGACATCTTAACTAAACTTCTGAAAAGGAAGAAAGGAAGGTCTAAGAGTTGTTTACCTGTAAAGTGGAGTAGAAGTCTGAAATGGTATTGGTATATCACGTGGAATCTTCCCTCACATGTAAAATACTTCTGTATTACCATCAATAGCTTTGAATAGTTCTCCTTTAGACAACTCCTAGGTATACTTGATGTCATGTCCACCCCTATATGCTCTTGCTTCAAGAACTCATCATAATTATGTAATTTAAACTTAGTGGCCTTGAACCATTCTTCCCCTGATCTAGGAAAATTTGTTGCTTGAGCAATGGTTTTAGGGGAAACTGTAAAACTCAATATGTCTACTTTTGAAGCAGTGCCCACAAAATTTACAACAAAGTCCTTGGAAACTTGAGCATGGTACCCTTGCAACTTTTGACAAAATCTCATGCAGTCAGTGTTGGTGAAGGCCTCTGCAAAACTGGGATCTTCCATGACAAGTTTGAGGTTCATAGGTTCATACCTAACCACTGAACCTCCCTTGTTGGTCTTCTTATGTGTGACCATCTCCTTCAAAACAGAGTTGCCTTCTTTGAAAGTTGACACTTGAAAAAGATGACCTTTGACAACAAGCTGTTTGAGGACAAAATTGAAAAATCACCTTATGACAACAACTAGATCGAAATAAAAACAGGGAAATGGTGGCAAAAGAAGGTCACAGGGATGAAAATTGTAAGTGATTAGGCTCAAATGCATGAAGGTTAAATTAAGAAAAGGAAAAGTGAAGGTAAAACAGAATGATGAGGTGGTGATGATGACTAAGTGTGACACACACTAAACTATGATTCAAAATAGGTAAGCATGTGATGGCAATTTGACCCCCAACCTCTCACAAAATGACAACTCATTGATCTCTTAACCATTATAGGAAAACGGGAGTTCGTAGTGAATTTTGTTAGAAAGTTGGCAGATTCACTATGGAATTGTGAGGTGAGTCTGTAGCGAAAATCACCTGTTTTGCACAGAAATCGCTGCGGACTCAGGTAAAAGGTGACAAATATCAAGAATGAATTATTTGACTTGATGTATGTGATTTTTTTGAAATTGGCTTATGACAAGACCTTAATTACATAACACAAAAACACCTTGGACCCTTTAAAACTATAGACTAAATTCATGAAATTTTAAAATTTTCATGAATTTATTTGATCAACACACTTGACCTAACTCAAAATGACCTCTATGACCAACCTATTTGTTATTGATGATAACAGTGGCTCCACTGGGGATGATGTGCCCAACCTACAGCTCCAGTGCCTTTCTTGGAAAAACTGAAATTTTCTAAAATATTTTCATCCCATGCTTCCAACCACACAACTCTACTCTTTAATCTCCAAGTGGCTTCATGATCAACCAAAATAGTCATTTTTCTTGTTTCAAGAAAATTTATCCTTTGTTTAGTATCCTCAAATAAAAAACCCTCATTGTCTTCATTTGCAACCTGAAGAAGCTCATTCTCAACCTCCCTTAATTCAACAATATCATTCATTCTCTTTGAACAAACTAATGAGTAATTTTTTGTTTAACACTTTTCATATTTTGTGCAAACTGAATGGAAGTCGAAGCCCTAGACAATGAATTATATCTTCTCCATGAATTATGAATAAGGTTATGAAACTCCTCTAATTGTAACCAAGCAACATTCAACTTAAATGGGCTAGGAGGTTTCCTCCCCTCTCCCATAATCTCCAAAAATATTGGAGAATGATTTGAACCCCATCCATCTCCTATCCATTGTCAAATCAAATGTATCTCATCAGTTAAAGTTTCTTTAATAAGAAAATGATCAATTCTTCTTGCCACTCTATCATTCCCCACCCTCATATTCCTCCAAATAGGCTTGATATTTATAGGATCAATATCAATCAAATTGTTATCCAAGAGGAACCTGTTAAAATACCCTGAAGAAGGGTCTAATTGAGCTCTAGTTCTCCACACTTCAGCTCTCCCCAGAGAAAAGTTCAAATCCCCCCTATAATCAAATTGTTTACTTGAAAAAAAAGTCTTTGTAGCTAAAGAAGTCCAAAAAGCTTCCTTCTCTTGATAAATACCATAGATATTATGAACAATGAAACTCCTATTCAGACCAATTCACAAACATTGTAATCCGAGAACTAACTTACAACCCCAAGAATTTAGCTAACAGATAAATTGAGTATTCTTACCAATAACTAGCCTACCCAATTGACCATGAGCATCAACACAAAAAAAATCCCAACCCACTAGCAAAGATGAAAAAATATTCTTTACAGTTTCTTTGACCCCCATAGTTTCTTGAAGTAATAAAATAGCATGATTGTTTAATTACTCCACCAATCGCTTCAAGGCCAACTTTTTATGGGAGCTGTCCATCCCTCTAAAGTTAAAGGAATGAATAATCATGGGGCAACACCTTGACGAGCTGCCAATGCTCTAAGGGCCCCAACAATAATAAGTTGTCTACGCGTTTCCAACTCATGATTATTTTTCTCCTAAGCTTTGGATAACAAAGCTTTCCTTCCTCTCGCTTACAGGTAGGCTTAGGACATACAACCATTCCTATACCCCCTCCCATAGAGGCATACAACCAGGGTAAAAAATTATACCAAGAGGATGATTTAATATTACTTTATACTTTTTAATTGAATTTATTTGTTATTTTTAAACTTATGTTTAAGATCATTGCCACTTTTGTTATTTTATATGGTTGTGAACCTTGCGATTGCAGTCGTGAGAGAATTGTTGAGAAATATATAACAAATCCAAATGTATTTTTTTTCCCAACCATGGTGAATGGGTGACTTGTTGGAGTAATCTGGGGGAGGCCCAAGATCAAACCTAGCGGTTACCACTAAACACCAAGAGTATATCCAACAAACCGTAAGCTATATATACCACTATAACACCAAGAGTATATCTAACAATCCATAAGCTAGACATACTAGGAATTTATGACTTAGCAAGAGCTAAGACTCCACAAAGGTGGGGGACCCTACTCCTTGAGCCTTATCAAAATAGGCCAAAAATGTCCCCTGTGGGATTTGAAACCGATCCAAATGTATTAAATCACTTTTAATCTCAAAATTAAAGGCAATACATTCTATTTTATCCTCTTTAAAGCAAATATTTATCCTAATAAGAACATGACTATGACTAAGTATTTAATATACAAGAATAAGATAAATAACATAGATAAAAGGCAATAGGTTTCTTAAAACTACTTCAAACTTTACTCAAAACCACTTGTAACTTAAACAAGATGGCATTAAAATAACAAGTCTTCACTAAATCACTAAGAAATAAAAAAAAAAATCACTTGGAAAAATAATAATAATATTAAAAACATTATTATATAAATTTTACTACGAAATAAAAAAATGTCACTATTTAAAAAAAAAATTGAATGGATACTTTGTATTCAAAATCTGTATTTCACGACCATAACCATTTTACATCATAGTAACAAAACTGGCTTTAAACTTAGCATATGTTTCCATGACCCAGTATAGTCTTGAAGTTATTTTCTTTCTTCTGCTAGCCTTATATACTATTAGAAAACACTGAAATTTGCCATAGATCCATAAGTATTGTCCTAACAAAAAAATACATCGACAAATCATAAATAAACATTACCCTAGGTTGAACTTCCCCTCATCCTCGCTGACATTGTTGCCTCGGCTACTTGGTCCTGCACCAGAGTCACCAACTACTCCATCGCTCTAAAGTTGAGCCACAACCTCCTTTGGGAGTCCTACAATTATCTCATTAACCTCGGCGAATATGTTGTCACTGACCAACTCCGAATTGGCAGTGAGGAGGTATGTCTCCATATTCACAAATTTTTGTTCCAAGGTCGCCTCCACAACCTCAAATTTCGCGTTTATTCTCTCGGCATTAGCAACCCAATCCTTCTCAAGCAGTTCCACTCGACGGGTGATGATGTCGAGTCTCCCCATAATCCGATTAAACAAGAATTCAACGACCCAATTCTAGCCCGTTGGCTCCTCCTTGGAAGGGTTCCCTCTATGACCTCCTGACATACTCATTTTTGTGCTCTGCCAACTCTCATTGCTATCACCACTGCTCACCAAGCCTTTAACTGCGGGCATCATAACAGAGGGTGGTGGTTGCTTATATAAAACTTCGGTCCTCTAACACGCCAAAATCCATTTCTCGTGCCATTATCACCTAGAGATCCTCAAGTTGCAGTCCCATTAAATACACATTCTGTCCCAGAGATCTAGCGAACCATTTTCTCAAGTAATTTGTAGCAAAATTCCTCCTCGCTATTAATTCCCCATTTCTATTCACAATCTTGAAAATTCTTTGAAATGACGGGATCTACGGGATCTTCGCATACTCCAAACTCCACTTTGGTATCCACTTGAAACCATACGATGAGTTGTCCTGGAGATCCAGGAGAGAGCCATGCTTCCTGAGCAATCTTCACCTTTCCGACCTTCTGAGATCTCTCCTCCATGTCGTCCCTCCAACTTTGGGAACCATGCCAATAATACTTACCACTCTAACCAACATTAATTTACGAGATATGAAGGTAGCCATTGTTTTTACCATCCAACTCATATCTCTCGAATCCCAAAAGAACCCCACGATTTTTCATTTCGTCAGCAATCATGTTTAAGTGCCGAAGAACATGGAATAAAGAATGTTGCTCAATTTTTTCCAATTGATAATTAATTTGTTTGACGATGGGTGAATTGTTGTCCATAGAATGAACATTTGAGAACATTCTTGTGACCAACATGGAGTCCCCAACTATGTTTATTCTCTTTACTCCGAGAGCGATAACGAGATTTAGGCCTTTCCACAAGGCGAAGAGCTCTTCCTTGTCATTGGTGGTCACTGCCAACCCCCACACATATTTAGTTTCCAAATGTTCCTAAGGGCTATAAAGGACCCCTCCCACTCCTGTCTCCCCTAATAAAAAAATATCACTTGGAAAAATAATAATAATTTATTTATTTATTTTTTCCAATAGAAAAAAGTCATAGTATATTTCATTAAGATAATAAAAGGGATTACATTATGTATTGTTCATGCATATCCCATCCTTGTTTAGTTTAGCCCATACAAGCTAACAACAAATATAAAAAAGTAACCCTAAGAGAAAAAATTTATGACTTAGCAAGAGCTAGACATACAACCCATAAGCTAGACATACTAGGAATTTATGACTTAGCAAGAGCTAAGACTCCACAAAGGTGGGGGACCCTACTCCTTGAGCCTTGTCAAAATAGGCCAAAAATGTCCCTTGTGGGATTTTAAACCGATCCAAATGTATTAAATCACTTTTAATCTCAAAATTAAAGGGAATACATTCTATTCTATCCTCTTTAAAGCAAATATTTATCCTAATAAGAACATGACTATGACTAAGTATTTAATATACAAGAATAAGATAAATAACATAGATAAAAGGCAATAGGTTTCTTAAAACTACTTCAAACTTTACTCAAAACCACTTGTAACTTAAACAAGATGGCATTAAAATAACAAGTCTTCACTAAATCACTAAGAAATAAAAAAAAAATCACTTGGAAAAATGATAATAATATTAAAAACATTATTATATAAATTTTACTAAGAAATAAAAAAATGTCACTATTTTTTTTTAAAATTGAATGGATACTTTGTATTCAAAATCTGTATTTCACGACCATAACCATTTTACATCATAGTAACAAAACTGGCTTCAAACTTAGCATATGCTTCCATGACCCAGTATAGTCTTGACGCTATTTTCTTTTTTTTGCTAGCCTTATATACTATTAGAAAACACTGAAATTTGCCATAGATCCATAAGTATTGTCCTAAAAAAAAAATACATTGACAAATCATAAATAAACATTACCCTAGTTTGAGCTTCCCCTCATCCTCGCTGACATTATTGCCTCGACTGCTCGGTCTTGCACCAGAGTCACCAACTACTCCATCGCTCTAAAGTTGAGCCACAACCTCCTTCGGGAGTCCTACAATTATCTCATTGACCTCGGCGAATATGTTGTCACTGACCAACTCCGAATTGGCAGTGAGGAGGTATGTCTCCATCTTCACAAATTTTTGTTCCAAGGTCGCCTCCACAACCTCAAATTTCGCGTTGATTCTCTCGACATTAGCAACCCAATCCTTCTCAAGCAGTTCCACTCGACTGGTGATGAGGTCGAGTCTCCCCATAATCAGATTAAACAAGAATTCAATGGCCTGATTCTAGCTCGCTGGCTCCTCCTTGGAAGGGTTCCCATTGTGACCTCCTGATATACTCATTTTTGTGCTCTGCCAACTCTCACTGCTATCACCACTGCTCACCAAGCCTTTAACTGCGGGCATCATAACAGAGGGTGGTGGTTCCTTATATAAAACTCCGGTCCTCTAACACGCCAAAATCCATTTCTTGTGCCATTATCACCTGGAGATCCTCAAGTTGCAGTCCCATTAAATACACATTCTGTCCCAAAGATCTAGCGAACCATTTTCTCAAGTAATTTGTAGCAGAATTCCTCCTCGTTATTAATTCCCCATTTCTATTCACAATCTTGAAAATTCTCTGAAATGACGGGATCTATGGGATCTTCGCATACTCCAAACTTCACTTTGGTATCCACTTGAAACCATTCGATGAGTTGTCCTGGAGATCCAGGAGAGAGCCATGCTTCCAGAGCAGTCTCCACCTTTCCGACCTTCTGAGATCTCTCCTCCATGTTGTCCCTCCAACTTTGGGAACCATGCCAATAATACTTACCACTCTAACCAACATTAATTTACGAGATATGAAGGTAGCCATTGTTTCTACCATCCAACTCATATCTCCCGAATCCCAAAAGAACCCCACGATTTTTCATTTCATCAGCAACCGTGTTTAAGTGCCGAAGAACATGGAATAAAGAATGTTGCTCAATTTTTTCCAGCTGATAATTAATTTGTTTGACGATGGGTGAATTGTTGTCCATAGAATGAACATTTGAGAACATTCTTGCGACCAACATGGAGTCCCCAACTATGTTTATTCTCTTTACTCCGAGAGCGATAACGAGATTTAGGCCTTTCCACAAGGCGAAGAGCTCTTCCTTGTCATTGGTGGTCACTGCCAACCCCCACACATATTTAGTTTCCAAATGTTCCTCAGGGGTATAAAGGACCCCTCCCACTCCTGTCTCCCCTAATAAAAAAATATCACTTGGAAAAATAATAATAATTTATTTATTTATTTTTTCCAATAAAAAAAAGTCATAGTATATTTCATTAAGATAATGAAAGGGATTACATTATGTATTGTTCATGCATATCCCATCCTTGTTTAGTTTAGCCCATACAAGCTAACAACAAATATAAAAAATAACCCTAAGAGAAATTTTTTTAGGATAGATCCTAAAAATTCTATGCATACAACTAAATATACATCCTGATAATAGATAAATACATGAGAACACGTGCTCTTGCCTAAACTATAAAGTTTTTCCCAAATAAAAGTGTACCAATGACAACCATAGTAAAAACATTCCATATGCTGTAAATGTGACATAGTGGTCACCTATCACTGAGCCACATCACCTGCAAAAGGTCTGTGATAAAAAACTAAAGCATCCCCATTCATGGACTTTGTGAAGATCCATTGTGCGTGGTCCAATTGAAGGCCAACTTTAGAAAGTCTATCCATTCGAGTGTTTCTTTCTTCGTAAATATGAGTGCAAGTAAATGAGTCAAAGGAAAGTAGAAGTCAAAGTTATTCCCTTTTGATCCATTTAATGACTAGTTATGAGGCTTTGAAAATTTTAGGTGCTTACAATTAACTTCCAAAACATAGAGAATGACTAGTTTTAAGGCTCATAACTCAACAAAATTATTTTTGCCCAACACAAGCCCTATTTTAATTTCATAGAAATTGATAAGACAATTCAAATAACTTCTTAATACAATAAACTAAACCCAATGTAAATGAATGAACTTTAAACCATCATCACCATTATATATGTATTTTCCTATATAAAAGAACCAAAATAGGAACAAAACAACAATAGTATTATGAAAATGTAACAACAATGGTATTCACATTTATTTTCAAACATATTTGCTTGATTCTATTTAGGTCATAGCCGACCGTATATAAAATACGGACTAAAATTTATGAGAATTGGACTTTATAGTCCCCTATCCTCTTATCGAGGGTTTTCTTCTCCAATTACGATTATTGTGCCGAGTGGAGACGGGATTCGATCTGAAACATGGCGCTCAAGTTTCTGAACAAGAAAGGATGGCACACGGGGAGCCTCCGCAACATAGAAAATGTGTGGAAAGCCGAACAGAAACACGAAACCGAGCAGAAGAAATTGGAAGAGTTAAGAAAACAGA
Source organism: Pinus albicaulis (assembly GCA_034641835.2). Taxonomy (NCBI): domain Eukaryota; kingdom Viridiplantae; phylum Streptophyta; class Pinopsida; order Pinales; family Pinaceae; genus Pinus; species Pinus albicaulis. The sequence continues at coordinate 1,433,777,358 of CM076579.1, read as the reverse complement.
TTCAGGACGAACGCGAACAGAATGAGTTCCGTCAATTGCAGGAACAGGCTGGTCTCGTCCCGTAAGTGTTTTGTCAATTTATCCTATATTTTCTTGCTACTTTTTTTTTGCAGATTTCAGTTTTTTAAATTAATTGGGTTTAACTTGTTTAAATTCTGCATTTTCCAGTAGTTCTGCCTGTTATTTTTATAGATCTGGCTAGGAACGTAAGGTTCTCAGGTTTTTGATTTTCCTCGGCTTTTCAATGGCAGTAAACAGGAACGTTTGGAGTTTCTATATGATTCTGGACTGGCCGTGGGTAGAAGTAATTCTGACAATTTCCCGTTGGGTAAGCCGGTGGAACCGCCGAATAATGAGACGGGGAATGAATTGAGCAAGGCAAGTTTTGTTTCCTGGTTCTCATTTTGCATATGTTAGGGTTTTTTCCTGATCTTTTGTTGCTAGAATTGGCGTTGGGGATTCTTTCACTTTCATTGCTTTTTTCACAATGCCCTAACGGTTTGATACCAAGTCTCACGTATTATTTTTATTTTTTGAGACGTGCTTTTGTATTTCTATTAAAGGACAATTACGTACAAAACATATCGAAAAAACCTAAAGATATGCTGCTACCTCGAGATAACAGCAGGTTAAATGAAAGGGCAAATGTTAACCACCAAGCCAATGATGTGCTCGCCTTTTCATCTTGTCTGTTGGAATAACAGACTGATATTCAATGGAAAATATGAAAAAGGCACTGAGCCAATCATCAATCATCATGTAGTGCAGGGGCAAATAAAAAACCCACCCTGCAATTAAAAGCCTAAAGTCAAAAAGCGATAAATCTGCAAAATTTATCTTCTGTAACGTTGTGCTAGGTATTTGCATTCTCACTGTGTTTGGTCTGTCTGCTATTTATCGGTTATGAATTTTTGATCATTATGGTTCACCTGCTCACGACTTTCCTTATAGCAGCCCTGGTGACATGGGACACTGTCCAAATGGTTCACAAAACTGCCCTAAAGAAAAAAGCAATCTCTATTTGTCCAGGGTTTCATGCAAGTTAGACGCATGTCCTTTATCAATAAAAGAACTAGAACCTAAACATGGATGGCCATTGACTACAGCCACGAAGCTGAACTTTTAACCAAGAAAATGCCCCCATTGTTGCAGCAGATGTGTGCTGGGGAACACATCCAAACACCCGAAGGTCAGAAAAGTGTTTAATCTGTGTGTGATACAAGGGGAAGATTACAATTCATCAAAATGATGCAGGGCCTTCTACGAGCTGGTACCCTGGCTTCTAGCTGGGAGCATATAAACAGGCTGAGATGTGAGAGACCGGGCTTCACAACCCAAATCACCGTACAACCAGAAAGCATTGTTGAGATCCACTAGGAGTGTTGAAATGTCAATCCATACCTGAAAATGGTATTGGTTATCAAGGGAACATATTGCTCAGTGGTAGAGCTGCCTGAGGTCTGGGGCATGTTAAGGGTTTGATTCCTAGCCAGTTTGTCACAATTCAGCCTATGTTTTGATAGGAACATAATCTTTTCATAAAGAGTAATCTGCAACACGATACACCAGCCATATCATGCCAAATTGCCAGAAGAAGAAATTGTCTTGTCAGGTGCCTTCAGCCAGCTATTGCACATGATGTCTGCTACTACTTCGAGACCTGCCCCTCAAAAACAAATCTAGGCTACGCACCAGAGGTGCTCATGCTTGCACGCTAGCCTCAGTGCACCTTCCTTGTTTTTCCTTGCTGCTATGTGCTGGTGAAACCCCTAGTATGGATTGGGGCAGGAGTTTTATGGGTGAGAGGGAGACAGATGCTTCTCCTCTTTACTCATCTTCTTCCAACCTGCCCATATCAGGGAAGATTCTTGTTGTTAATGTTTATATTCTATTTTACATATTTTTCATCCTTACATGAAAAATCACCTTGTTTTCTATAAAAAGAAATTAGTTTCATTGAAACAGTTGCTACATATATTTTCAATAAGATATAAGAAACACAAAATTGCTTCCTACTAATTTGAGCTGATCCAGGGTTTGGCATATTTTGATATTTTCTTTTTATTAAAGAGCAGCTTGCGGCAGTGCCAGGAGCACTTTTTGTGGACGAAAAGCCTCAATCTGCAAATGATGTATGGAGGAAGCTGCATACTGATCCCTTGTTGATGATCCGCCAGAGGGAGCAAGAAGCTCTTGCCCAAATCAAGAACAATCCTGTCAAAATGGACATAATAAAAAAATCGGTATGTTTTATATACTGCATCCGTAATCACTAAATATGAATATCGTTTCAGATGTATTCATGTAAACGACTATATTATTGCAATTATTTGCCATGGACATATATTAGAGTGCATACCGTTGCATTTTATACTACATATCATCTGTATAGCATCTATACGAGAAATGGGTTTGATCTTAATACTTTATGTAAGTTGTATCAGTATATGATGGCATGAGTGGATTGAAACAGGTGGAGCAGCAGAAAGTCAATAAAGAGGATAAGAAAAAGAGGAAAGAAGAGAAAAAGAAACACAATAAAGAGAAGCGGAAGAAAGAGAAACCTAGCAGTGACTCAGACTCTGATATTGAAACTGATAACAAAGGGAAAAAGAAGCATCACAAGGAAAAGAAACCAAAAAAGTCAAATAGCACTGACTTTGAAAATAGTCCTGAGAGAGAGCACTTAAAAGACAGTGAGAAACAACCAGCAAAGAGGTATGGTGGCATTCCTACTGATTCTAGAATGCATAAATCATCTTGTCATGATAGGCAAAGGCAAAAATCACGATCACCCTCAAAGTATCAGGAAAGGCACAGAGCTCCCATAGATAACGGGCAAAGATATAGATCACGATCCCCTTCAGATAATGGCGGAATGCATAGATCAATTTCACCTTTGGGTCGTGGCAGGCAGAGATCCCCTTCCTCAAAGTATCAGGAAAGGCACAGAGCTCCTATACATAACGGGCGAAGATATAGATCACGATCCCCTTCAGATAATGGCAGAATGCTTAGATCAATTTCACCTTTGGGTCGTGGAAGGCAGAGATCACATTCCCCTGATAGGCGAAGGCAGAGATCACCTTCCCCTGATAGGCGAAGACGGAAGTCACCTTCCCCTGATAGGCAAAGGCATAGATCACCTTCAAATTATGATGAAAGACGTAGAACAAAATGTGGTTCAGGCTATTCATCTTCAACGAGTAGGCCTGTCGATGTTGGTTTGAAGGATGGCAGGATGAATGAATCTCATGAAGCATCAAATAAATCAAATGGCAGGGATACAAATTCTAGACTAAATGTGGAAAATGGATTTGTTGACACAAATATAAGTTCCAAGCCTGTACAACGTACTAAGTACCAGGCAGGTAAGCTGTCAGAAGAAGAAAAGGCCGATAGGCTACGAGAGATGCAAATTGATGCTGAAATACATGAAGAACAAAGGTGGCAGAGGTTGAAAAAGGCATCTGATGCTGATGCACGAGAGGCTAAAGAAGCAGCTAAAGGTATTGGGAAGAATTTCTTGGATTCTACCAACAGAAGTGTATATGGTGCTGAAAAGGGAGGAAGCTCGACTATTGAGGAAAGTATTAGGAGACGGACACACTATCTCCAAGGGTCCACTGTTGCTGGAGAAGGCAACGCGTTTAGAAGATGAAAAACAACTTAGGGTTCTAATCCTGTTCAAATTCAAACAAGCAAATCTTTGTCTAATAAGCTTTTATTGTCTTTGTATTATTGTTTGATAAATTGGAGAATTGTATCATTAATTCCACCAAATCATTGGAGAGAAACAAATGCTTATTTCTGATCCCATTATCTAAAATTTTAAGTAATGATATCTCTTCAGAGATTTTAGATGTTCCATTTTAAGTGTAATTTTGGGTTGTAGGATATTCTTATGATCGTGAGATTTTAGGACAAGAATATGTTTTGATAATCAAAACTCAGGACATCAAATTGGCAGCATTCCACTTTACTCTCCATGTTCACCCTATTCCTGTATGGCCATGGTTCAAATTCTCATTCCAGAAAAATGGACTTTATGGCATTTTTATCTCCTTTTTGACATATAGAATATTTTCGTCAGATTTACTTTTATATATTTACCAAAATATTTGACTAGAAATTTGCTAAGAATAGAATGTTAACAGAGTCTGTTTCTTTTGAAAATAATTATGGTCATATTATTTTTGTTTTCATTGTTTGTTCTTATTTTCAATGTCTACCATAGCATGAAAAAAGTTCTGATGTGCTCCTGGTAGTAATTCTCTTTCAAGTGCATGTTACGAAATCCTGAATCCAGGGTGTGATGCCAGGGTTTCAGATGAAGTCTTGTGTTTTCGGCATGCTTTTTGTAATGTATGAAATATATACTCCTGTATTTGTCTGCATTTGATATTATACATATTTGATATTGTTAATTTTAGTTAACGATGGGATGTTCTATGGTTAGGACAATTACTTCAATGTTCCTTGAGATGCCCAATAGCAATTTCAATTTAGATTTAAGTAGCAATCACATTGACCATTAATCATATTGACAGTAAAAGTAGCTAGAACATGAAATAAAATGCAGAAGACAAGCTAAGACAAGAGGATCCCAGATTTGGCGGATGGCAGGGAAAAAACGCCAATGTGGGGAAAACTTTTTGATCAATTTTTCTTATTATTATATCAAAAGTTCATCGGAGGGAGTGTACAAAAGTCAAATTGATTTGTCCATTTCAAAGTCAAAACAACCCTGTCAATTTCTGCAATCAATTGCTGTCAAACTTCAGTCATAACAAGAAAGTCAATGCTGCTCAAATCAGCAATAAATCATCCTCAAAACAGTGCAGTCTTTCCCTGTCAAACTTGCCCTGATCAGGAGGCCAAAGTCAGCCCAAAACAGCTTGGTCAAACTCAGTCAAAGGAGAGAAACTGTTGTAATTTTTTGCAGTCAACCCTGAAGTCAGTGCTGGTCAAACTGCCCAGATTCCCTTGATTTCTGTGTCCATAAATGCGGTCTAAAGAGACAGAAACGATCTAACTAGGAGGGTTGAATTGGTGGTTGGAGGGGTTTTTGTCTTGGTCAAATGGTCTTGGATTGTCTCACTTTGTCTTGTTCGATTATAGAAGAAGAGTTTGACTGAGTTTTTCCCTAGAGAGGGGGTTTGCCTTGGCTGAGTGCCTCATCTTGTGCCTCTTGTTCTTGGGGGTTTGCCCTGGCTGAGTGCTTCATCTTGTGCATCTTGTTCTTTTAATCTTCATGTATTTTTGATTTGTTGATTTGGTAATTGCTTGATGAAAGATAACATAATAAAGAAGTAAATAAGCCAACACAAATCACAAGTAATTATCACTAAAAAGAAAATTAAAACTCTAATAACTATATGCGTTGATTTCTCAACACCTTGGAAGCTTTGCAAGCATAAGGATAGGGGCTTTAGTGTGATATTTGTATAAAAAATGTCGTGTGATATTATAACGTTAAAGTGAATAGCCTAGCCTTTGCTTCTAGTTTTGTAGAGTTGGTTTGCAAATAATTTAAATTATGATAGCTTTGAGAAGATAAAAGCTCCATTGTGTCTTTTGTATAGGAATTGGGCAAATGTTTGTTAATATGAAGTGGAAAGAAATAACAACGGGTTTGCCTCTGGTTTTGTTTTCATGTAATTATATTCCTACTTGAAGCTATGCACTCTAGCACTGTGCTGTTGGTTAACACACAATTTCAGGTTTAGTCCATTTGTGGTATTTTTTATACGAATTGTCCAATTGTTTGCTACTATGAAGTTGAAAGTATAATGCAGGGTTTGCCTAAGTTTTGTTTTGTGTATTTTTCTCTCTACTTAAAGCTACACCTTTTAGTATTGGCAGATGGTTCAAATATAAAATTTGTATTTTCTCTACTTAGAGCTACATCCTTTACCATGGGCAGCTGGTCGATATATAATTTAAATTTGAGTATTGCTGTAATATTTTGAGTTTTATGTAATTTTCTTTATATTTAAAGCTAAAAACTATAAACTCCAATATTGTGCAGTTGGTTCATATATAAGTTACATTTTTATTGCTTTATTAAATTTTAGATTGTATGTGAAACTATGGTGCAATCGAGAGAGATCCAAACACTGTAAAACTCGGGGGTCTTGAATTTGTATAAAGAACTATTTAGCAAGAAAACAAACATTTTTACTATGACTACTAATGTTTATATCCATTTCATAATTATTTTTCTCTTTTTCAAATTTAATGACTGCAATCTAAATAATTTAATAATGAAAATTAATAATAAAAATTGGTAAGAAAATACTTATCGGGGAGGCTGGAGCAGGAGGGTGCTTTTTAACCTCAAAGAAAAATCAGAAATAAAGTCTGCTTGGGGACTTGGGCAACTCTCAAACAATCAAGTTGAAGCGCTCACACTTTGGTAAGCCCCGAAGATCAATATCTCTAAAGTTATCATTGTAGGTGATTCAATGGTGGTTATCCAAAAATGTATAAGTCTCTCTAGGAATGGATTCCTTTTTGACTCAGAAACCTCTCCTTTGATAATAAGGATAATGTATCTTCTCAAAAACTTAGAATACTGCAATTTTTTCATGTCAAAAGGGTAAATAACCATTTGGAGGCTATCCAAGCCAATAAAGGAGTGGAATTAGAGAAATGAACCTTAGTCATTGATCAAAATAGTGCTACATATCATGTCCCTTAATTAAAACAATAATCGTAATCCATATGGATCATAGCTGGAGCACAGGAATTAACGAGGATCAACAGGCAATTAAATATGCTAACATCACGAGGATACGAAGGATTTCCTTGGGAGAGGATGATGATAAATGGACATTGAAGAATAGGTGGGCGCGAGGGAGAAAGGCGGCCATGTTACAAGACAAGTGGGCTCTATGCCCATGGTTAATAAATGACACCTCAGGTGTGTGCAGTCTTAGTACCATCGCAGTTCGAGTTGAAAGGAAATTGGCAGTGATGGAGAGGGCGAAAGGTGGCTTGGTTATATTGCAAAAAATAAATGCATTGACGCTTGATAAGATGGGAGGGAATTTTGGTAAGGAACATGCGATTATATATAGTAGCTCGTTGAAGCAGCTCAACCAAAAAATTATTTTGGTGCAGGGGAGAATTGCATGAAGAATGGATTCTGCGAGTAATGGAAGTGGGAACGATGCATAGGAGCTCAGGCGCAACGGGAGTGTTGCAGAAATGGTTGATAATTCATGCAAGCAGGTTGATAAGGAGATTATGAAGGACATACACGAAAACATGGTTGTTGTGTTTTCTCAATTCTCTGGTCTTGGGAAGGATATGGAGTTGATCTAAAAGTCAATGGAACACCTGAACACTAGTGTATTGAATCTGAAACATAAAGTGGATAACATTGAGTTGCGAGTGGAGACGAACACAATGGGGGTTCTTAAGGAGGCTTTTGGGCTCTGTGATGGTTTTTCTCCAATCACAGAGGGAAACACTGATGCTGCAAGTCGAGAACTAGAACCTGGTGCTGGGAGGAGCGTGGAACTGGGCATGCCTTCTGAGGCGGCTCAGGAGAAAATTGAGCTTGGAAGTCATAGGTAGCCATTGTTTTTCAAAATCCTAATTTTATGTTTTGTCGGATAGTAAAGTACTTTGGATTTTTTTGGAAAATATATAATCTGAAAGATGTAAAGAATATATATAGGAATAAGATAGGTAGAAATGGGGTCTCTTTAGTTATGTATTTGCACAAATATGAGACATAGTTCTCCATGAATGTAAGGGACCTGGCTTGTTTCCAAGTTTATTAATGGAAAATGCTACCCATTCTTTAAAAAAAAAGAAAATACCTATTTACGGTGGCTCAGTTGCGGTGCTCTTCCCAGGACTACTCGATTGAATATGCCACCCAACCAACTAGGAACAACCTATCCGTCTTCCTAACCTAGGGAATCTCCACAGGTTCCCTAGCCCTCTGAGCTCAAGTTTGATCCACAACCATAGTTTGTTTAAGTTCTCCATCAAATGCTCCTCCAAACTCCAATGTTCAAATCCAAGTTATCCCTGTCCAAGAATTATCCCTCTTCTCTATACTCTTCTCTTTTCACAATTCTTCATGCATGACCAAACAAAATTCCCCTATATTCTCCATCTTTTTCCCTCTTATCCCCTTCTCATCATTCAAAGCTGCTTCATGAGACACCCTCGTCAATCTAGACCCCGCCTTATAATCCCACCTACCTCTTTGTCCCTTAATTAACAATTTGAGTGGTCCATGTTGAATTTTGTATCTATGGTTATTTTTCAAAAATAAAGTTTTATCCCTTATAATATATGTTATGATAAACTTAAGACATGTTCATGTTGATTTCAAAAGAGGGAAAATTCTATTTTTAAAAAATCAAATATTGTCTTCAAAATGTCAAGTAGACCCTCTAGGAAAATCATGTCGGAAAAACCCAAAGGACACATTTATTCGGCCTCATACAGTCACTATAAATAGGCCATTTTTCCTCCTCCATTGGGAAGAAATTCAGATCACCTCTGAGCTTCAGTTCAGATCATATGAGGCAAATTTTAGATCACATTTGGGGCACATTTTGGATCACTCTTCTTTTGGTTACATGAAGTTAATTCTCTGTGGAAGATCGAGCTTCTAGACATAATTATGTTGATTTTTGTGTAGCTTGGGAGGTACTCCAAGCCCTAGTGTTCGAGGGTTGGAGGCCAAAGCGCCACAAGTAGTCTTGTGGGCTTGGAACCCAAGCCTGGGGTTTTTTCCCTATAGATGTTTGGGACAAAACTGTGACAATTTTTTGACATGTGATGGATGAGGGTGATATCTCTCGGTGAGACGATTCCAACGCAATGAGAATCATTTGATTTCGAGTTGTCGTTGTGGAGTTATTAATTTTTGAAGTTATGCCATGGGGTTTTCACATGTGTGTTAGGGTCGGCTTGGTGAAAATAAGCCTCTTAACAGTTGTCAAGCCCCTAGGATGACATTGTGGAGGAGCCCTTGTATGTGTATAGATACAAGGTCTGTTGGAGGACTTATCTAATCCATAGTGCAACATACATCACAAGAAGGAGCTCAGATCTCTCCCTTAGATGCAACAAGAAGAATAGGGAGGCCACAATCTGTTTCAGGCATCTCTTGGAGGAGGACGAAGTGTATATAGGAGGTCGAGCTTTGTTCCTAGAATCCACAACCAAGAAAGGGATAGTTTGGGTGTTTAAGGTCCCCTTGGAGGAGGGCTGAGGTCGCTGTTTGAATGTGAGACTGTTGTAAGGGTTGTTTGGAGTGTGGAGACCCATGTTTAGGGAGGCCGTAGGCCCTAGAGCCACCACAAGTCTGTTCTAGGAGGAATAGGAGTGTTGTAAGGTCTATTCCATGGTGCAAGAGCAGTAAAATAGGAAAAGTGGGAAGAGGACTTATTGGAGAGGGGAATCCTCACCAAAGGAGGACGGTTGCAATAGTCAAGAAGACCCTTAAAACAGTGAGTTGGAGCAAAGTTTGGTGTTTTTACGGGTCATTGTCTTGACCATACTTGGATCTTTTGATAAGAAGTTGTAGGAGGACTTGGGAGCTATTTGGAGGAGCCTAAAGTGGACTATTGGGAAGCCTACCAGGCAGCCAAGGTAACAACAAACACGTAAGTGATGAGAGGTATGTATTAATGATGCGTTTGATGTTAGAGATGTAGTGTTTACACAAGTTGGATGACTGTGGCAGCTAGAAGAAAGGGCTTCTTAGTGGGCAGATGCTACAGTAGGAAGGACACATTCCTAGGCAAGAGGACAACAACAGAAGGAGTTGTGGACGAAGTCTTGTATGATGGGTTGATGGTGTCCTAGATGAGGACAGATTGATGTGCCTAGATTTGTGCCATAACTCCTCTATTACAGAAGCAAAGGGTAGATTGGAGAAGTCCGTTGGTAGTCATGTGCCAAGGGTTTCCTAAGTGTGGGGATGCCCTAACTAGGTGCAGATGCTATAATGTGGACTTGGTCACTTGTGGATTGTTGGAGGGAAGCGTGAGAGTGGACCAAGTGTGGACGTGGATTGGGCACTTATGGTCTTCTGGAGGACAACGTGATAGTGTCCAAGTTGGAGCCCGGTCTGCAACACCTTGATGGACAAAGGTGGTTGCTACAGTAGCAGTGTTGATGAGCTCAAGGGTTTGATCAACCAAGAGTAGAATGGTGTCAAAGCCTATCTGAGCTAACTTTCAGAGACAATGAATCATAGTATGTACAACGAAGAAAATCAGAGGGAGTTTTCAGTGTCTAGATCGTGGAGTAGAGGGTTCAACTTAAGACATGGGATGTGGTCTTGATTAGCTTTGCAACGAGATTGGTTGGGAGTTCTGGTGGATTGGTGGTGAGCCTGGTGAACAACAATTGGTTGTAGGGAAGATTTCTGATCGTGGACTTCCGTTGATTTGTCATGGATGGCAACTCGAGGGTTTCTTTGGCATGGACGAGATCAGGTTGATCGAGATGGATTCATGTGATGGACTACAGGTTGGCAGGCTAGAGTCTTCATCAGATCGTGGTGTTGCATATCCAAGATTGGTGGGATTTGCATGAGTGGTATTTGATCCCGGAGGATGAGTGCTTGTATGACTAAGCCAATGGAGACCATGTAGGCTCAGAGATAGTCTAGCCTCAGAGGAGAAACCCTATGGAGGTTCGCGATATTTAGGTTCAGATGTGATGAGGAAGAGACACTATTAAGATTGTTGGATTCATCTACAGGGTATGCTGTAGTGATGGATGCTAGATGGGATAGTGTCGTCCACGGAGATGATGATGGTTACTTCCTTGTCTTGAAGTACCTCCCTCGCTAAGAGGGAGTGTTTATTTTTGTGTAGCTTTGGAGGTACTCCAAGCCCTAGTATTCGACGGTTGGAGGTCAAAGCGCCACAAGTAGGCATGTGGGCTTGGAACCCATGCCTGGGGTTTTGGACCCATAGATGTTTGGGTCAAAACCATGACGCGTTTTCAACATGTGATGGATGAGGATGATAGATCTCGGTGCGACAATTCTAACACAACGAGAATCGTCTGATTCCGAGTTGTCGTTGAGGAGTTATGAATTTTCGAAGTTATTCCATGGGGTTTTTGCATGTGTGTTAGGGTTAGCTTCGTGAAAATAAGCTTCTTAACAGTTGTCAAGCCCTTCGTATGACGTTGTGGAGGAGCCCTTGTATGTGTATAAATACAAGGTGTGTTGGAGGAATTATCTAATCCATAGTGCAACATACATCACAAGGAGTTCAGATATCTCTCTTGGACGCAACAAGAAGAATAAGGAGGCCGCAATCTGTTTAGAGCACCTCTTGGAGGAGGAGGAAGTGTAGATAGGAGGTTGAGGTATGTTCCTAGAAGCTGCAACCAAGAAAGGGACAATTTGGGTGTTTAAGGTCCCTTGGAGGAGGGCCGAGGTTGTTGTGTGAATGAAGGATTGTTGTAAGGGTTGTTTTGAGTGTGGAGATCCCTGTTTAGGGAGGCTGTAGGACTTGGAGCCACCGCAGGCCTGTTCTGGGCAGAATAGGAGGGCCGTAAGGCCTATATGGTGCTAGATTAGTAAAACAGGAAGTGTGGGCAAAGGACTTGTTGGAGAGGGGAATCCGCAACAAAGGAGCACTATTGCAACAATATTATGAGAGCTATTAGGATTGCGTTTGGTGCCCTAAACAAACCCTTAGTTGCAGCGGTCAAGAAGACCCTTAAAAAATGAGTTGGAGCAATGTGTGGTGTTTTGTTGGGTCATTGTTTTGACTAGACTTGGACTAGTTGATGAGCAGTTGTAGGAGGCCTTAGGAGCTGTTTGGAGGAGCCTAACGTGGACTGTTGGGAAGCCTACCAGGAAACCAAGGTAACAACAGGCACATCAATGATGAGAGGTATGCATTAATGATGAGTTTGATGCTAGGAATGTAGTGTTTACACATGTTGGATGACTATGGAAAATAGAAGAAATGGTTTCTTTTTGGGAATATGCTACAATAGGAAGCACACATTCCTAGGAAAGAGGAAAACAACAGCAGGAGTTGCAGATGGAGTCTTGTATGATGGGTTGATGGTGTCCTAGATAAGGACAAATTGATGTGTCTAGATTTGTGCAATAGCTCCTCTATTGTAGAAGCAAAGGGAAGATTGGAGAAGTCTATTGGCAGTTGTGTGTAAGGGTTTCCTAAGTGTGGGGATGCCCTAACTAGGTGCAGATGCTACAATGTGGACTTGGTAACTTGTGGAATGTTAGAGGGTAGCGTGAGAGTGGAACACATGTGGACGTGGATTGGGAACTTATGGTCTGTTGGAGGACAACGTGATGGTGTCCAAGTTGGAGCCCGATGTGAAACACCTTGATGGAAAAAGGTGGTTGCTAGAGTGGCAATGTTTATGAGCTCAAGGGTCTGATCAACCAGAAGCCGTTAGTGGAGCCCGAAACTTGTATGTGGAGAAGGAATTTTGTAGCAGATGATGAATAGTCCTCCTAGCCTATGTTCATTGTGGGAGATAGACATATTGCAGTGATAGGTGGCAACCCTATGTGCCATATGTTGGTCTTCATCGGTGCAGCACAGGATGACCATAGTGGGCTGAAGTCCCTAAGTCGCCGAGGAGCAACAATGGGAAAATTGAGAGTTGTTCACAAGTGGAGTTGTGAACAAATCCAGTGGAGTCTCGATGTGTTCTTCCCTTGATGGATGAAGGGACAACTAGAGAGCAGATTGGATAGTCGAGATTTAGTAGCCAGATGGACTTGGAGCATTTATGGAGGTAGGAGCTGCAGATCGGGAGCCAAAGGCCTGTGAAAGTACAAGGTACGACCGAGAGGAGCTGTGAGAGCATGCTACAACCATATGGTCAGAGTATCCTATTTTGTATATTGTACTAATGGATGTATGAGGGCCAATATCCCTAGTATGGGAGCCTTAGACTATTGAATTATATGCTTTTAATATAACGAAGTTGGGTTGAAAATTGTAAAAAGTTGTCTATATTCTGTGCATATGTGATTAATTGTTATTTTTATTCCATTATGCAAAGTAGTATTGTTGAGATTCTTGGTTTGGTAGCATCAGATATTTTAAGATTCTATCCTAGATCCAAGATTGTGGAAAATCAAAAAATTATTCTATGCAGTAGACCGAGTTCACGAGAAGCCTAATTTATGAGGCAGAAGGCCTAATTCTTGAGGCAGGGAGAATAGGACAAATTTTGAGGTAGAGAATTGGCAGAATTCTGAGTAGACCAGGTTGACTTATTTGGACAACAGAATGGCATGTCAAAAGGGAAATATGACCAGGTTTGACCAAGGGCTACGTTTGAATTGATGTATCTCTATTGAACTTAATTATTTATCTAAGAAAAGGTTGTTGGGTTTTCCCCCCATGTGGGTTTTCCTAGGGTAAACTAGTGTGTCTCTTGTTTGGTTGTCTCCTTATGGTCCTACTAGAATTTTGTTGAGATCTTCTGTGTAATTACTTTATGATGAAAATGAATACAAGAAAAGATTAATCTAAGAAATCTTAAGTAATTATCACTTTAGGAGATCCTTGAAAAATCAACACGGTATCAGAGCCATGGTGAAAGAGAAACCTTGAAGAATTCGTTCTTGTTTCAAGCTGTCCTCTTGGTTTGATTCAGTCACTAGCCCGAGAAGTCCTAGTTCAAGAAGCACATTCCAAAAGAAGGCCGAGATCTACCATTTTGGTTTGAAGAAAATCTACATTCTATTCTGCCAAGTCAATGAGGAAGGCTAATGTAGACATCATATATTGACAAGGCCAAAAGTCCGTTGTGGAGAAAAGAGTCTTAGTTCAATATCACAATTCACAACAAGAACAAAAATTTGTCTAAGCTTTTGATGGAGATTATAAAGAGGGTCGAAGCCCTATGTTTTGGGTCTCAGTGCAGTTGTTAGAAAACCGAAGACCTCAGGCCCTGAAGAGGAAAAAATAAAACACAATCTGTTTTAGAAGGCCGAGGGAGTATTAGAGTTCGTGAAAAAATATCAATAAGGCCTCAAGGTCTATTGCAATGAGACAAAAATCCTCAAATGAAAGAAACAAGGCCAAAGTATCACAAAAGGTCACGAATTTGATTGATGTATGCAAACCATGCACGCAAACCTAAGCCATTTTATCATGTCAACAAGCAGGCAGACTTGGATCATCGAGGATCCGAAAGGATCTTTGCACATGAAAGAGCTTTTCACCATGATTTGAAGTTGATAACAAAGTACCTAAGTGGGTGAAATTATGCTTTTCATGAGATGCTCAGGCATTTAATTATGCATTTTATGAGCCCTTATTAAACCCATGCATTATTGATATAAATGATTAATATTTGTGAGAGAAAATTTGTCTCACATATTATTCATTTAATGTAATTAGGGAAATTGGTTTTTATGTGAGAAACCACCTCACACCAATTCTCTATTTTTCTCAATTGTAGGTTGAGAGAATCAAGGGCATGGTTGAAGAGTCTTTAGGTGGTTTTGAGACTTTTCCCAATTATGAGCCTGAGATAGTTGGAGGTACTAATTTCATGGATCTTGTTTTTCCTTCCTTGTTATTAGGCCCCACAACTGCGGGTCTTGTAATTAATTCTCTTTGTTGGAGAGTGGGTGAGGGAAAACTATATATATTCCTTATGTGAGCCATGAGAAGGGGGAAGAAAGGAGAGAATTCTTAGCTATTGAGAGCCATAGTGCTTAGCTAATGCTCGACCATAGCGCTGGAATGTAATAAATCTTGGAGAGATTACTTTGAAGAAGGAATATAGAAGATCTGCACTCCAATTGAAGCAGATCCAGAGATGTAGCCCCAGAGAGATGGAGGGGTGAAATCTGTTACCAATTGGTTGTCTCTCTCTTACTTACGTGCATGTGCTTCTTGATATGTTAAGTTCATTTACTTATGTTTATGTGTTTATGCACTATAATTGATGGACTAACATTCTCATTTAAACTTGTATAAATCCATAGTCAATTAAAAGATCTTCACATCGTAAACGATGGTTAGAGTAGTAATCGACCCGTGACCGGATCAAGTTTGGTATCAGAGTATGTCACTGCTTTGCAGGATGGGCAGAGGAGCGAAGCATGCTGAAAGAATGCAAGAGTTGCAAGAGATAAATGATAGCATTCAAGCCGACAATACAAAATTGAGAAGACTGTTGCAAGTAGATGAAAAGGATAAGCAGGAGCTTCAAGAGATGCTACGAGCCAAAGAAGAGTTATTGTCTAAGTTGCAGAAGGTTGAGACGATGGATACTGCGTTTCAAACTGAGGTATATGATGCTACTTCATGTTTTGTTCTCTCTCAATATGAAACTAATGCTAGTATGAAAATCTTCACAAAGACGTGGTATAGAGGAGGTGGACTTGGCATAAATAGCCAAGGAGTCACCCAACCATTGGAGGTTGTACCAAGACAACCATTTGCAGGTTTGGTTTATGGACAAGAAGAGAAAGGAGAATGCTCGAAGGTAGTTGAAGCAAAAGTTGTCTCTTCATCCCCTGATTCCAAGAAGGGATTCAAGCCACCTAGTCCGTATCAGTTCAAGGACAAGTCACGAAGGTATACAAATCATTCAAATTATTATTTTACATATAAGAGAAATGATTTTTTCCATAGATCTTCTAACCATGATATAGTTAAGCATCACACAAAGAAAGTGTGGGTTAAGAAGATATATGTGTCCACGAGAAGTGATACCAAGAAGAATGAGAACCTTTTGAATCCTCCTATCATGAAGACATAGTTGAACGGGAAACACCATAATTTTTGCAGTTTCTGCAAGATCAGTGGCCATTGGGAGAAGAAGTGCTGGAAGTTTCACTTCGAAATTCGCCACAAATCAAGAAGGTAGCTTGTAAAATATCTGGGAGATGTTTTCAAGAAATTTGATGCTAACGGAGATGGAAAAATATCGTGGCTAGAGCTTAGGTTGATATTGAGTTCCTGGGTTGCAAGGCAACCGAAGAAGATGATCAAGAAGTGGACCACGACGGAGACAATTTCATTTATTTGCAAGAATTCGTCGATTTGACGTTGCAAAGTGGTGATTATCTGCAAATCTTTTTGGCAGTTCATGAAACAACTTGTTTATATTAGAAAACTATTAGAAGTTACGGGAAAGATTTTGGTGATTGGAGTGACTGCATTACGGTTGCTGAGAAAGAGTAGCTGTTAAGATTGCTTGTTCTCGGTGGCAACTTTACCGATTGATTTCTGCTGGGATCAATTTCCGGATTTCCTCTGTGTTCGTCCATCCTTACTATGGATATACTTGGATTTGTGGAGCTGAGAGCATGGATCTACCAATAGTTTGATTAGTTGTACAAGGTGGTGCAACAATTCTAACAACTGTTGCGGCAATGGTTGGTGCAGCAGGTCCTGCTGATCAAGATTTAAATCCTATAGTTTTTGGGAATGCATTTGAATATGAGAAAGTGGCCACTACCGCTGGAGACGCAAACCATGTGCACAAATTCCCGTCGAAAACCCGTCGTTTGGATCTTAGCATTCCACTAGACGAGCTCCTAGCAGCATGCACTCAAAATGCTAATGATCAGATTTTGATCAAGGACCTAAGTGATAGCTCAAATTTCAAAGTGTTCAGAAGTGTATCAAACCTGAGCGACCAGATAGATCTCCTCTCCCTAATTCTAGCACTGCAAATGGTTTGAAAAACCGACACCGTATGAGGAAGTTATCATGATTTGAAAAGTCTAGTAAACTGCAAATTTTGGCTTTTGATCAGGTTTGATTGGGTTTTTGGAAATTAAAAAAAAGAATATTCCAAGGAATATTCTTGCAATATTCCAAGGAATATTCTTGGAATATTCCTTAGAATATTCCCTTTCAGGCCAATTATAGAAGGACATGTGGCACAATCTGATTGGGTGTATGGTTTTTAAAGGGCCAATTACAAGGCGACACATGGCTAGCCCTGAGGCCATCACGTGTCTCTGGGACTGCGTAATAAAATTTTGGTGGAGGGCCAGAGGATCGATCGCACCACCTCCTGCATAGCGCACACAAGCCTTACCTTTCAGGTATTTGTTAGTTCTTAACTATATTGGGTCAACGGTTGTATTTAACGTTGGTTGAAATCTGATTTGGGGGTTTAGTGCCCCTCGGGCCAGCCCCTCCCCATATGTCCTTAGCCCGTGAACCAAGGGCCAAAACCTCCAACAATTAAGCCTACCCACAAGGTTTAAAACATGGCCACTTAACGTTAATGCGACGGTTTATTAATCCGCACAGTTTCCGCAAACTTAACTAGGGTTCAACGCCCTTACCCATGGTTCAAGCAGAGTTCCCGCCGACGGTTACG
Source organism: Pinus albicaulis (assembly GCA_034641835.2). Lineage (NCBI taxonomy): Eukaryota > Viridiplantae > Streptophyta > Pinopsida > Pinales > Pinaceae > Pinus > Pinus albicaulis. Next base: position 1,433,760,015 of record CM076579.1, on the reverse strand, counting down.
GTTAGAAAACCGCGGGGTTTGGGGCATGTGTCCAACCACAACCATAGATTTTATTGCCACATTTAGGCTGGCGGAAAAATTGGAGCGCGCCCCAAATCGAGAGCAGAATCACAATTTTATCTCCAGCTAACTGAAGTGCTCCATTTTTAGTGGAGCTGATTTAGGGGTAACTAGAAAAAAATTGATTAGGCTCTATCTTGAGCTAGATTCGACCATTCTTGCAGTGTGAATAGTCAATTTCAACTTTCTGGGACATTAAAAACTCATTGATGAGGGTTTTAGAGCTATCAAAGAACTTCTGAGCATGATTTTTCTTCAGAGAATTTCTAGGGGCCACTAGGGCCACCATGAGCTAGCAACAGAAAGAGGCCTAGCCAGAGCTGCTAGAGGCCTTTCTCAGTAATCCAATAGTCAATTTTGGATGTTTCATACATTATGGAACTAATGGTGAGGTTTTTAGATCCAGTAGAGGACTTATGAAGGCCGAGATGCTTCAGAGAAGTTCCAAGGGTCACCAGGGCCACCAAGTGCCAGCAGGAGAATGAGGCCTATCCAGAGCAGCTAGTGTCCATTCTCAGCAAACCAGTAGTCTATTATTACTATTTTGAATCTTATGAATCCATTGATGGATTTCTCAGAGGCTTTTGAGGAATTATGAAAGTCAAGATGCTTCAGAGAAGTTTTCAGTGACCCTAGAGCGAAGGGGTGCCGCCAGGTGTTGGAGGCGTAACCAGAGCAGTTGGAGGCCAATTCATGCAAGTGAATAGTATATTATGACTATTTTGGAAATTATAAATCCATTGAAGAGATTTTAAGAGCCATTTGGAGATTTTTGAAGGTCGAGAAGCCGCAAGGAAGTTTCGGGCAGGCCAGGGTCAACAATGGATGAAGGCTTAGATTGGGGAGCTAGAGCTCATTTTGAGAAAATGAAAAGCCTATTTTGGATGTCTGATATATGCTGGAGATAGTAGAAAAGGGTTCAGGGATAGAAAAGGATTTCTGAGGGAGTTAGTGCCACAAAGAAGCTCAGGGAAGCATAAGGGCACCAACAAAAGGAGTCAAGTCTAAGGGAGCCGAGATTCATCTTCAGAGAGATTTTAGCCATTCTAGGGGTATGATGGTATTCTAAACCCAATGGTACAGTCCAAATAACCATTGGAGTTGAGTTATTAACTTGTAAAATAAATTTCCCATCATAATCCCAAAGAGCCAAGTCAATTGACAAAGGCTCAAGGAGACGTAGCCCACGATATTCGGGTGAACTCCTTTATTAAATTTGCTGTTATGTGTTGATGCTTATTTGCTGCACTTTATGGTTGCTGTACATGCTTAATATCAACAAAAAAAAATGTTCTTAAAGCACTTAAATAGTTAAAAAACATATTCATGTTTCAAGTATTCATTTCCCCACAGTCATGTATAAGCAAGATCTTTTATTTGTTTAACTGAGTGGGAGTTGCTTGCGCATAAGCATTTCAAGTTATCCACCCATTTTCAGATCAACTAACAACGAGCCATAAATTACACAAATGAGCAGGTGAAGATTGTGCGGCAGATTTGGTGGCACCTGTTGGGTGCCAGTTTTGCACACTTTTCCTATACTTGTTTTCCCTATTTTTCCTCATGACTATAACCAATGAGACTATCTTTGCCTCTTTTTCCTACCTATCCTAACTTGTGCTGTTTCACCTTATTTTCATTACTATGCCATTTCATCAACTATTATGATATATTGTGCCTTTTTATGACTAATTGAGGATGAATGTTTGGAGAAGATCTATGGTATTTGTATTGTCTTTCCAGATGTCATTTATAGCATCAAAGATCTCGAGCACGAGGTCCACAGGAGTAGTTAAGAGGATGCTGTTACACCGTGCTATTACAAACCCGTCAGCAAACTACTATTACACTTTCCTGTTACAAACCTGTCGGTAAACTGTTGTTATAGACCCGCTAGCGAACTGTTGATACAATTGTACTGCTGACTGGATCTCGTTAACACCTGTTGCTGACCTGTCCCTTAGCTATTAAACTACAGATGTGATTTTATTACGATGGCTGTAGAAGTTGTTTAGCATTGTATTTTTGAATAAGAACCTAAGGGTGGTTTTGATTGTAATCTATAATTTTCTAGTCATAACTTTATTAAGAAGTGGTTAAAAATATATGTATTATATTTTGATTACCATGAGAATCATAAGATTCTCATGACTGATCTATCCCTTGATTTTTTGAGATGTAACCACTATATAGTTCTCGGCCCTAGAGGTCGAAAGGTTAGCAGAGAAAAAAATTATTTTGGCTCTATAATTGTGCTTAGATTAAAACAAATTATCCTATTATTGTTGTTACATGCTTTATTCAATTTAGTTTCCGTTAAGTTCTTTCTCTATTTGCGCCCTGCTAGGGAGGAATGGCACTCCTTCTTAGCAGGGATCGCAGTGATTAAAGTAGCTATGTGTATGCGTTTGTATTTCGGTTTATGTATCAGTAGAGGTGCTATTGCTGCTGTTCAACTATGAATATATTCGCTTCAATTTCAATACTTTGTATGCTGTTACACATATGATATTAGAGACACGAGATGGATACCTGTGTGTGGCGCGCTAGAACATATTAATTGAAGTGTGATTTCAGTGTTGTAGATCCTTTTATTTCTGCATGAGTGATTTACTTCTAGCATTTACTTCAACAACGATTTCTTTTCTTTGGAATTACTTCTGGTTGGGTGTATCAGCACAGACAATGCAACTGTCATTGGAATAAAAAGACGTCCCTGGATTGATAATTAATGTGTACTATTTAGTCATTTAATAGTGATTAATACAACCAACAACACCATTCCATGATTTTATCACCAGAATGCCGATTTTGTGGCACCAAATCCGGGTGTGCTTAGTTTAGGTCATGAATTTATTGCTAAAACAAGAGGATATTTGAGCCGACCATGTGCTCCACTTCATTCCGATATATTCGATCTCTCGGCTATATTAACAGAATACTTGATTGGCTAAATTATCTAGAAAAGAAGTGCGGCTTGGCTTTAAAAGAACCAGTATTCATGGATGCCCAACAAGGAAGAGTTGGAGTCCATGCATCAGACAATGGAGACGTTTTTTCCCATTGTGTTTGCTCATGAGGCCAGACACTTGGAATAATCATGCCAGCCAAATGCAACAACACGAGCGCTGCAAGCAGAATTCCGCCAATTCAAAATCTTCCTCCACGTCACCTAAGGTATGTCATTCAAAAGGTAAATGTTATCATTTATGATTTGGTGATTAATTGGCAGAAGTAATAATATTCCCGTGACGGCCATGGGCGGCCATCACCATTAAGGTGGGGGAGGGGATATGTCTTGAAATAATTGCAAAAAGATGTAGTCATAAACCTATGTCAAATTCACATGCATCCAATTAATAACACAATTGCCAATGATGACCAAATTTGGTTGGAAAAGAGAGTGGGTATTAAATCCCATTACTTTCCATAACGAGACATTTATGAATATTAGTGTGAGGTACGATTCGGTAATCTATAAAAGCTATCACCTCCCATCAACCTCCTCGAATGAAACCTTGCACCTTCACTGTAAACTCATCAACTGGGATAAACAGAGATGCCAAGAAGCAACGAATTTATAAACGCAGTGATATTACAGCGGGGCTGAGCAGCAAGAAGCGAATTTAGAAACAAACAATAAAGATGGGTGGAGCAGCGGTCAGGCACAAGCCAGATTATATGGACGCCTTGTAGAATTTTCCATAAGTCTACCATATATTCAGAGATGTTGGATGGATTGAGTATTTCCAGAAGCTTGAAGGCTTAGACGAGGCAGTGACAATTGAATTTGCTCAAAATCTGAACAATAATCAAACCCGAGTAAGGGGCATGCAAGTTGACGTGACTGAAGAGGTAAATGCCAGGGTAACTTCATTTCTAGTAGAGGGGAGGAGGTGGTTTAATAGAAAAATCAATGACCCCTCCTTGAAAGAAGACTTCCTAGAAGGAGAAGAAAAACTCGAGAAGAAAGGGAGAGGAATTGACAGGTTGTCACTTCCTCATCCTTGGGAGGATGTTGCCCTGGGTTTAATTAAATATATCACTTGTGAGCGAAGATCCACGATAGTGTTTAACTATCACTTTCCTCTGCTTAATCACCTTTGGCACCAACAAAAGATTAATCTTCCATTCTATTTGTTAGGAAACATCAAGCATATGGCGGCAACAGTAAAAATAGCAGCACACTCGGAGGCATGTGTGAATAATCACAGACTCATCAAGTTAATCATGCTGGATGCCCAAGACTAGCAAGGAAAAACTTGGGAAGAATTCAAATGAAAGAGGCCGAGGACAATCTAGGGTAAACAGACCACGACTTCAGGAGGAAGTCAGGCAGAAGTGGAAATCCAAACTCGGCCTGCTGGAGTTAGAATTGGTAAAGAGCCTACTGATGAACCAATTGGGGATAGAAGGCCAAAAAAGAGAGTAAAAGTCAGCATACCTGCAGAACTTTTGTCTATGGCTCAAAAGCAGATAGAAGCAGAAGTATTAGAAGAAGAAAGGCAACCATCCTCATTAGGTAAGGACAAAACTCATGTCTTATTTCTTAGAACTTGAAAATCTAAGAATGGAAAATGAAGGATTAAAGCAGAAATTATATGAGGGGAAGAAATCCCAATGTCTATATGCATGACATGTTTTCAATACTTAACAACAGTGGGATATAAGGTCTGTAGATAAAATATCAGCCCAATGGAAATAAAAACATAACAACAGGAGGCTATTACACAAGAACCTGCTGATGATACTGCCGTTACACAAGAACTAGCAGTTAGCAGAGCCTCCTGTAATAATTGACCTAGAAGATGACCCAAAAGAACCTGTGGAGGCCACTCCTACTGTAGAAGAAACAACAATGGACACAAAGGCTATTCTAGGTGGAAACAAAGGGGTTGACACATAAGAACCCACTGAGGAAGCTGGTGTTACACAAGAACCAACAGCGGAAGTGGAACAAACCCATGTAGCAGAGGCTATTACACCCATTATTGATGTGGATATTGAATGCAGAAGAACTATGAGTCCCATCTCGGGATGGATTTCTGAGAAAATCTTGTTAATTTATGAATTACAGAAGTGGAAACAGGAAGCAATCTCCCTTTGGGAGGGGACGATTTCGCTGAAAGAACATCAGAGAGAAATATACACTTTACATGAAATATGGATTAAAGAAGAGTTGAAGAAAGGATGGGAGAATTATAAGAATAAGGAAGCTCTGAAGAGATAGAAGGAACATCTGTTGCTGTTACAGCAGCAGGTTCAGGATCTCACCATAGATAAGTAAAAAATTCATGACCTCGCCCTCAATTTGCTTGGTTGTAGGTTGCCTTCTCCATCCTATCCTATATTTCTATGTGAATGTTACTTCCTGTTCCAGATGAAAGCTGTTATGGAAGACATGCCTTATTTATGTTCTTCCACTTGCACATTTCTAGATGTTTTCTGTGCCTTCGATTTCGATGAGAAAAGCTTGTTGTGTGAGTTATTCTTACACAATATTATTTGTGAAAATGTGTGTATGCAGATGGTTGTGTATTCAAGAGAATTTTGAGTACCCCTAGGATTAAAGAATCGATTGCCACTTATAGAAGAAGAATCATGAACTTCTGCCTCAATCAGTTCTCAATGATGAAGAGCCGAGCCTTGACAGGGTGCTTTAAATGCACGGAAGCCAACAATGTTGAGCTACTGAAGGGGGACCCATTCTCATTTCAGAATTTCGTGGTGGCTGTTACACATGTACCAGCTTATGCATAGATCATACAATCCCTTGGTGCTTTGTGGATGGGATTGAGATTCAAGTTTTCTTTGATCTGCTTTCCAATTGAGGATTATTAGAGTAATTATGAATTGAGTAAGTATGAGTGAGAGTCCTGGGTACGACAATTGATGACCAATCAGGGGTACAGGTCTACAGACGAAGATACAGCTGGTGCTTATGATCTCTCCAACCTACATCAGAGATACTCCCATGAGAGATGAGTTTGCATGAGGACATGCAAGTATTTTAGTTGGGGGGAGATGTTGGGTGCCAGTTTTGCACACTTTTATTACACTTGTTTTCCCCATTTTTCCTCATGACTATAACCAATGGGACTATATTTTCCTTTTTTTCCTAGTTTTCTATCCTAACTTGTGCTGTTTCACCTTATTTTCATTACTCTGCCATTTCATCAATTATTATGATATATCGTGCCTTTTTATGACTAATTGAGGATGAATGTTTGGAGAAGATTTATGGTCTTTGTGTTGTCTTTCCATATGTCATTTATAGCACCAAGATCCTTGTTAATGAGGTACACATGAGCATTTAAGAGGATGCTATTACACTGTGCTATTACAGACTCGTCGGCAAAATGTTGTTACACTTTGCTATTACAGACCCGTTGGCAAACTGCTGTTACACTCTGCTGTTACAGACCCGTCGACGAACTGCTGATATAGTTGTACCGCTGACTGGATCTCGTCAACACTTGTTGCTGACGTGTCCCTTAGCTATTACACTACAATTGTGATTTTATTACAATAGCTATAGAAGTTGTTTAGCTTTGTATTTTTGGATAACAACCTAAGGGCGGTTTTTATTGTAATATATAGTTTTCTAGGTAGAACTTTATTAAGAAGTGGTTATAACTATATGTATTCTATTTCGATCAGCATGAGAATCATAAGATTCTCATGACTGATTGAAAGGTTAGCGGATAACAACATTATTTTGGCTCTGTAATTGTGCTCAGATTAATACAAATTATCCTGTTATTGCTGTTACATGCGTTATTCAATTTAGTTTCCATTAAGTTCTTTCTCTATCTGCGCCCTGCTAGGGAGGAAGGGCCCTCCTTCTTAGCAGGGATTGTAGTGATTAAAGTACCTGTGTGTATGCGTTTGTCTTTCGGTTTATGTATCAGTAGAGGTGCTGTTGCTGTTGTTTAACTCTGAATATATTTGCTTCAATTTCAATAATTTGTATGCTATTACACATGATATTAGAGACACCAACTGGATACTTGTGTGTGGCGCGCTAGAACAGATTAATTGAAGTGTGATTCTAGTCTTGTAGATCCCTTTGTTTCTGCATGAGTGATTTAATTCCAGCATTTACTTCAACAACAATTTCTTTTCTTTGGAATTTCTTCTAGTTGGGTGTATCGGCACAAACAGTGCAACTATCATTGGAATAAAAGACATCCCTCGATTGATATTTAATGTGTACTGTTTAGTCATTTAATAGTGATTAATACAACCCAACATTTTGGTGCCTTTCTGGGGATGGCAGTGACGTTCCAATCAATCATAGTTGTTTCTTAGAAGTGAAATTTTCGTGTGTTTTTTAGTGTCTTCAATGACACAATTGAAAGGCAGTAAGACAAGAGGTAAGAACCTGCGCAGCGCTCTAACAAACTTGAGCGGGCTCACCAATGTCTTGCAGGGACACTTAGGAGAGTGAATTTCTGAGCATTTTGTTTTTTTTCTTAGAGTGTGTCTAGTGACACAATTTCCAGGGAGTAAGACGAGAGGCAAGAACTTGTGCATCCCTCTAACAAACTTGCACGGGCTCACCAATGTCTTGTTGGGACACTTAGGAGTTTAATTTTGGGTGTTTTTTTAGGGTGTCTTCAACTATATAGTTGTTGGGTAGTAAGAAGAGAGGTAAGAAACTGCACATCGCTCTAACAAAATTGGACAAGCTCACTGTTGTAGAAACTGAAAAACTTATAGGATGAATTGATACACATAGGGCCCATGTGTGCTAGTAGGACAACATCAACATATACAAACACCCCCCACTCTACTGACTACAGGAAAGACGGGTCGTAAGAAGGAAAAGAAGAGTGCGGATTTGGGAAGAAAGAAATTCTTTGGAGATCTGATCTCAAGGGCAGAAAATGAACAGTTCACGTCATACAGAGATAATAGGAAGACATGACCACATAAAGCAGCTACCATATCAAAGCATGGACCATCGGTGTCTTCCGTGTCTGGACCTCACCATTCTTCGAACAACATATCCAAACCTGATATCAAAACTCCATATTCAAAACAACAGTGGAGAATCATTGATCAGGATGTAAGAATTGAAGGACTCGGAGAGACCAGTGAGGAGCATCAGGGACTTGAGTAACAACATAAGTTGATCATCAATTGGAGGTTGGTAGTGCTGTTAAAGAGTTGGTCCTGGAGTAGCCTTATCCTTTTATTTGTCAATCTCTAATACACTCCTAGGTCATTTCATCCCATCAGGAAGAATTAGCCATGGGGGACAAGAATGTCAAGACAGATAGCTTTGTTACTTTTGGATTCTCAATAGTAGTAACACGTGATGAGGCTCCTATGAATAATATTCCTTTATCATCCCTACCATCATTTAAAGGGATGGTTTTTGAAGACCCTGATACCTTTCTGTTCGAATTCGATGTGCTGTGTAGAGGTTATGACTACACTTTAGATGCCCAGAAGATGAAATTATTCCCTGCTACTCTGAAAGGAGCAACATTAAGATGGTTCATGAGATTGGGTGTTGGCACGATTTGAACCTAGAATGACATGAGAGAGGCCATCCTCTTTAAGTATCGGGATTTACTTTCGAACCAGGTATTTGAAGGATGAGATTTTCGAGATTGGACAAAAGGAGGAGGAAAGCCTGGAAGACTATCTGGAGCGATTTCACTACAATTTACAAAGGTCTAAGTTCAGTAAATTAGACTCAAAAATTCTAAAGCCAATATTATTAAGAGGTATAAGAGATTATTGTCTGAAGCATTTGAACATATTGGGAAAAGGAGACATATTGCAAGAACCGTTTGATGGAATAATGAAGCTTTGCCTGCGTAGCTCAAGAGGATCGGTCAAAGGGAGAGTTTCAGTTCGGGACCCTTCAGTCCAGATATAGAAGTCCACGGGTGGAGGAATAACCAGAGCAGATATCGGGAATTTATTTGAGGATTTTAGAACCGACCTCCTTAGCACTCTCTCTGCCCAAATCACTATGGTACAAATCAAGAAAGCATAAGCAAAATCTGAAGAAACCTTAGTAATATTCTGTCCTTGATGCAAAAAGAAACATTTGGAGAGAGAATGTGGATTGAATAGTGTCAGCCTATGCAGCATCTGTGAGTTGGTGAATTCTACAAATCAGTGTCCTGAATTTCCCAGACTGAAGGCGATACTTCAAGAATCAAGCGAGGATGTTCAATCTTCTTATTTCATCAAATCAAAAAGACCATGGCAGCCACGACCTATAGGTATGCCTTCAGATTTTTTCCCTTTTCATCCTTGGAATAATGTTTATAATAATTAGAAATATCCATGGCAGTATCCTACTCCTTCCTCAACACAATTCCCTTCACCATGGAACCAATGGCCGTCTCCTCCACCAATGCAATATCCTATATCACAACCCAATCCTTGGGGTCAGAATTGGAGAAGTAATGGCCAAGGTCCAATACCCCCTCCTATACCAATACAACAACAGTAGTTACAACTGCCTTCTATTCAAAATCCTACACCTTCTGTCCGACCCCAATTACCTGTGCAACCTAACCCCAATCCAAATAATAAGGCAGCCCAGAGCATGGATGCTCTGGTTTCCCTCCAGACTTATCTTATTACTCCTATTGGACTTAACGAGGTTCAACTTCAATAAAGGAAAGTAATCAGATCTTAACGCACTCCCATTATTACCGAAGAATGTGAATCACCTAGGAAGGATATGGACGATTCTTATGCAACTGTTACACATGTAACAATGGATACAACACTTGCTGTTACATCTATAGCAGCCAACTCGGGAGGATCTGCTGTTTCTACAACAGCTAATCCGAGTAAGGCTAGTACATTTATGATAGCTGAATCAAATGTTAGCATTTAGAATCCTCCATACCCTCAAAAATTAACTGAAATTGGGTTGGTCTCACAATTTGAATGTGAATTCCTCAAGGAATTGCAAAATTTGTATGTACGGATTCCGATGTTACAAGATCTTAAAGAAATTACTATCTATGCTAAAACAATGAGGGATATATGCATCAAAAGACCTGGAAGGAAACCTAAAGACCCTACTACTATCCATGTCATGAGGAAATTGTCTGATCTTATGATTGATCAGCCTTTTTTGACTAAATATAATAACCTAGGGAACCCTACAATGACTTTCCATATTGAAAATCATCCCATAACCAATACTTTGATTGATCTAGGGGCAACAATTAATGTCATGACTAAAGACCTCTTCATCTCTCTAGGACTTCATGGACTTAGACTTACACCCACAATACTTGAATTAGCAGATAGGTCCTGTATCAAGCCCGAGGGAATGATAGAAGATGTGGTTATCACTGTGGCTTCTTAGAACTATCCAGCTGAATTTCTCATTTTACAAACCAAATCCAACTTGGGGGGTCATCCTTTAATCTTGGGAAGACCGTGGCTGGCCATTTCAAACGAATATATCGGATGTAGGTCCGGATCTATGGTGATATTATATGGACAGGCCACTTAGAACCTGCACCTTTATCCCCCAACAACACCTCATATGGATTCGAGTAGTCCCTAGTGGGACGAATTTTCACATGAATCTGATCTTTCCCTACCTCTTCTCACGCTTGGAAAAGCACAATACTTTAAGGATGAAACATAGGATGATATCATTAATGTTTTATTAGTAATTCACTCCCTGTTGCCTCCATTAGAGATTTGGGAGAAGAAGATGAGGTAGATGATGCAATTATTGAACATTTGAAAACAATACCACATACTATCAACATTCTCGTTGAAATTGAACCTGGGAAATGTTTAAACATCAATCCTAACCTGACTGCTAAACAAAACAGATTGGTGATACAACTGTTACAGAAATACAAAAATATGTTTGCATGGGAATATACGGATATGAAAGGAATCCATCATGGCCTATGCACTCACCGCATTTACCTTAAATAAGACTGCAAACCAGTTAGACAACCTCAGCGCCGAATGAACCCCACACTTAAGGAGATAGTGAAAGAAGAATTGCAGAAACTCCTTAATGCTAATTTCATCTACCCCATTTTTGACAGCCAATGGGTGTCTCCGCTTGTCATATCTCCGAAAAATAATGGCAAATGGAGAGTCCGTGTTGACGATAGAGAGTGTAACAAGGCCACTCAAAAGGACCATTTTCCTTTACCATTCATTGATCGGGTCTTGGATACTCTTTCTGGAAAAAAAATTATTTTCATTTCTAGATGGGTTTAGTGGCTATAATCAAATACAGATTTCCCCTGAAGACCAAGACAAGACAACCTTCACTTTCCCATGGGGTAATTTTTCATACAGAGTCCTTCCCTTTGGCTTTTGTAATGCACTAACAACCTTTTAGAGGGCAATATTGGGTATTTTTTCTGATCTTTTGAATGACTGTCTTGAAAATTTTATGGATGATTTTACACCTTATGGGGATGCCTTTGAGATAGCATTAGATAACTTAGAAAAAGTGTTGGAACACTATGAAAAAACTAATGTTGCTTTGAGCACGGAAAAATGCCACATGATGATGACCGAGGAAATTGTGCTGGGACATTTCATTTCGGCAGATGGAATCAAGGTAGATCCTGCAAAAATTGAAGTAAAATCGAAAATCCCTACCCCCAAGACTCCAAAAGAGGTACGTAGTTTTTTGGGACATGCAGGATACTATAGGAGATTCATAGAGAAATTTTCAAAGATTGCATTTCATCTATTTTCATTACTCATGAAAGATGCGGAATTTATGTGGACAGGGAAGTGTGAGAAAGCCTTTTTAAAGTTGAAAAACTGTGTAATAGCAGCACCTATTTTATGAGGACCAAACTGGGAATTTCCAATTCATATTGCTACGGACGCATCTGACATGGCTGTGGGTGTTGTTTTGGGGCAGTTGCAAGAGAAGAAACCTTATGCCATTTATTATATCAGCAATAACTCAACTCCAACAGAACTCAACTACACTGTTACTGAGAAGGAATTCCTAGCAGTAGTGCATGCTATCAACAAATTCCAGCACTACTTCACTGGGTACCAAGTATTTTTACACACTAACCATGCTACAAATCGATTTTTGATGAAAAATCCTGTTACTAATGGTAGAGCTACATGATGGTTATTGCTGTTACAAGAATTTGATATTACTATTTTAGATAAACCTAGAAAAGATAATGTATTTTCTGATTTTCTTTCTAGATTAACTATAAGTGATGACTGCACTTCCACTAAGGATTCTTTTCCAGATGAATATTTTTTTCCATCTTTACGTACTCACCATGATATGTAGATATAGACAATTACCTTGTTGTAGGAAATTCCCACACCAATTTTCTTCCAAGGAAAGAAGGAATATTATACAACAGAGTGCTACCTACTCCTATATAGAAGGCAATCCCTATCACACCGGGCCAAATTTTCAGATCAGACGATGTGTTAGAGAAGATGTGAGGTTGTTGGAAATGTTGTCATTGATGGCAAATGGTGTTTAGACAGAATTAATATATGAGTATATTGCATATGTAAAATGGAGGCAAGAAATATGAAATGAATATAATGGAGAAGGTAGGAGAAGTGATTGGTAGCAACATTTAGACAAGAGTCGTTATCACAGTTAAAGAGAAGCAGTAGGTAGAGGCGGATGAAGCGCAGAGGCGCAGCTACACAATCGTTATTGGCAGTAGAAAACCCTTATTCCTAGAATATGTATATATATATTAAGGAGTAATCTTAGCATCCCTACATAATATAAATTAATTTCCTGACTTTTATATTCAAATGCTTATTTAGTTAAAGAACTTGATCAAGTCGATGTTTGTTTTAAATTGTACAGCTGTGTTGAGTTTTGCGTTGTAAAGAAATAGTAGGAATCTCACTAACCCATGTATAAGAACCATAATCATGAATGGAGGTGGAACCAAAACAAGGGTTGTATATATGGTATAACTTTGCGTCAACAACGATTTCGAATCATAATAATACATTGAAAAGTAAGCAATTTTTTAAATAATAAAGACAGATGGAACCATGAGTGGGGAAGTGGAACCATGACCTAGTGAACAGTAGTAGTGGTTTGGAGTGAACGGTGGATTTCATCGCACCACTATTATACGGAAGGCGGTATTTTGGAGTTTCGCAGGGATTCCATTGATTGATCGACGTGTGTCCCTGGATGAATAGTAAAACCACCGTTTAACTTGTGCCATCGCGCATTAACTATCGACCAGAGACGCCGAGAGAAATTGACACGAGCCGTTGATCTGGAAGAGGGCAATCGGACAGTGATCGTGCGTCGGACTTCCCCGGAGTTTAACCAAGGTGCGCGAATGATAGTCCAGATGTGACGCGCCATCGCGCGTTATCTTTCGCGCAAGTTGCCCGTGTGATATCCGTTGGATCGAGCAATGCAATGACAGTCGTCGGATGGGCGCATGAGTTAAAAAATGTACGGTCTATGCATTCACAATTGTACTATGGGCCCGAGGCGGAGATATATACAATGAATTTGGTCTATATTAATGATGTTTATTAAAGTTTGACGGATTATTAACATACGGTGGAAGACTAAGGTTTCTAATTAATAAAAGATTGCTGATTATCTTTGGACTTCGTTGTAATGGTTCCAATATTAAAGAAAGCGTAATATATGTGTGGATATATTATGTATAATGACTGTATATGTGAAGTGGTGAAACATGGAATTTGTGAATATGGTTTAATACGCCAAGGGTCAATTATTATGTTGCGTAGAATGGTTGTAAATGTAGAATTAGCGCATATGTACACATAAGAGATTGTCAGGTTATAACTATAGAGGAGTATTGAATTAATATCGCAATTCTCTGAATTGAGATATTAAAATAACCCAGACTTGTTTATATAAATTGCCAGCGTGGAATTAAAGAGAAGTGTGAGATTTCCCGGATTGGGAATTGATTGGGCATAAAACTTGAATGCAATTATGGAAAAGGAAAAAGAAGAGGAGAGCATGCAGAGATACACCAAGATTACAGGTTTGACAGGAATATGTACAGAAATGAGTTGGACAGGAGAATAAGCACAGAAAACAGGGAATATGCAGATGAAAGTGAACAAAGAGTATGCAGAACAGGTCCTTAACAGCAGCAGGAAAAGACAAATCCAGTAAAGCCAAAATCCAGAAAAGGAGCTAAGTAAAATTGAAATATGTAATTAAAAATGTGAATGTAAATGTTGTAATTAATTTTTTATTGTTTGTGATGCAAAGGCAAGTATCCTAAGGAAAATTCAAAATCCCACTGTAGCATGAAATTTTGTACATATTTTTATGATTTTAAATTGAGTTGGATAAAGAAATGAGGAGGCAGAAGACCAAGGGGTATGACCATCCATTTCGAATTCCTAGAGGAAAACAAACAGTCATCAAGAAATTTCTATAAGTAATATCAACTTGATATGCAAAAAGTGAGAGGTGTGAGAGAGAGAGCAAATATAGAGAATGCAGAATATAGAAGAATAAAGCAGAGAAGATTAAGAGAAGAAGAGCAGAAAGAGAAGCTACAGAACAGAGCTGATATCTGAAGTAAATCAACAAACATTCAGTTTGATAAATTGAGGAAGTTGGAGCTTCCCTATCAAGTTGCAGCTTGATAGCTGTCAGTTGTAGCTGACTGAGGTTGGAGCCTCCTGTAGGTTGGTGCCTGCAGAAAACAGTGGTGAGAGGGAGTTGGAGCTTGCCTTTGCATCATAACAATAATAAGATGTGGTTTTCTCCCTTTATGGGTTTCCACTTATATCTGGTGTCTCTGTGCATGATATTTATGTATTGATCTGATATGTATCATTTGCTTAATACCTGCTGCTCTCATATTAAGTCTACTTCTCTATTAAACTAATACTTTCTGATTACATTCTAAAATTACTCTCACATCAAATTGAGTTTGAAATGAAGGTGTAAATAAGTTTAATGAAAAGTTTTAAAAGATCAGGAATGTATTAAACTAATTCACCCCCCCTCTCAGTTTAATTAGAGGTTCAACAATTGGTATCAGAGCGGGTTCCTTTGTACAAGTCTAACAATTGAAAGGAGATCCTAGGTTCCCAAGATGGCTAGTAAAGAAGGATGCTCAACCAATAAAGCCCCTTTCTTCACTGGTGAAAATTATGCTTTCTGGAAAATCAGAATGAGGACATACATAATGTCTCTAGGAATAGAAGTCTGGGCTGCTGTGGAATTAGGATATGCCCCAAAGGCAACTGACATAGAAAAAGAAACAAAACAAGATTTTGTGGCTAATGCAAAAGCCATGAATGCCATCTTGAATGGATTGTGTGAAGCAGAGTTTATTAAAGTAATGCACAAAGACACTGCCAAAGATATATGGGATACTCTTGAGAACATACATGAGGGAGACAAGAACGTAAAAACTGCCAAACTTCAAGTCTATAGAGCCTAGTTTGAGAACTTAAAAAAGAATGATGATGAAGACATTGCCAATTTCTTTCTAAAAGCTGCAGAAATTATTAACAATATGAAAGCTCTTGGAGAAAAAATGCCAGAAAGTATAATTGTGCAAAAGATTCTAAGATCTCTTCCATCCAGGTTTAATCCAAAGGTGTCTGCAATAGAAGAAATAGCTGATTGGGAGACCTTGACCATGAACCAACTACTTGGAAATCTAACAGCTTATGAAATGAGGCTCCCACAGAAGAAGCCAAGTACGAGGGAAGCAACCTTTAAAACAGAAAAGAAGAAAGAAGAAGAGGGAGACATATGCTCTTGCTCGGATGAAGAAGAGGCAAATTTTGTCAAGAAATTGGATAGAGGCTCAGGTAAATACAAAGGTAAACTTCCTTTCAAATTCTTTAACTGTGGAAGAGTTGGACACTATGTTGCTAAGTGTCCTCACAAGAAAATAAGGAATCAGCCTCAAGAGTCATAGAGAAATAAATCAAATAACTAGAAGAAAGGAAAGAAGTTCAGCAGAAAATCCTTCTATGCTCAACAAGACAGCAGTACATCTGAAGATTCAGATGAACCCTCAAGTGAAGAAGGAACCTCTGAATTCTTGTTGATGGCCATAGAAGAACTTGAAGGACTCCTGCTAGAAGATGAAGAAGAAGAAGGGGAAGTCGACCTTGAGGGGGAGCTAAGAAGTGCTCTGGAAGAGATTGACAGACTCAAACTGAAATGCAGAAAACAAAAAGACATTCTCCTCAAGTATGTACGAGAAGAACAGAATTCAGAAATCTTAAAGCAGCTAAAGATAAAGCTTGAAGAAGCCAAAAAGATAGAGGACATGTTACTTAAGCAAATCAAGGAGAAATCTCAAGAACAAGAGAAGTTGGAAGAAGAAGTAGTATGTCTCAGGAAGAAATTAGAAAATGCTCAAAGGAAAGTGGTCATAAATTCTTCTCAAACAACAAGCTCTAGTAAGTTGAATGAAATTCTGGGTGCTCAAAGATCTCCCATGATAAAAACTGGAATAGGCTATGAAGGAGAATCAAGTAAAGGAAAAGAAAAGGTTGACAGAGAGATTATTTTTGTAAAAGCAAAGAAGAATGATGAAGCAACTCAAACAATTCCTACAAAAGAAGAAATATGCAATAAGGAAGACAGAGATCAGAAGAAACCACTACTTGCAAAGAATGTAATAAATACTAAGACCTCTGAATATGTAAAATTTGGAAACCATCAAAGGAGATTCTTCCCTCCAATGAAGAATGCCACCTGTTATGTCTGCCACAAGCTGGGACACATTGCTGCATATTGTCATGCAAGAAGGAGTAATTCAAACCAGCAAAAGATGCAAACATTGAAGAGACTGCCTCAAGCAAACAAATGGAAGAGACAACCTTACATCAGGTATGCAAATAGCTTCTATGGTTACTACTTTTATTGTAAGGAATTTGGTCATAAAATCATTGAGTGTAGAAAGTATGGACAAATATTGATGTTTAACACCTCAAGAAGGCTTATGAATCAAAGAAATTCTGTTCATACTCACAATTCTACAAAAATTATGATCAAATGTTGTGTATGCAATCAAGTTGGACATATACCATCCAAATGTCCTCTAAGAAGATGGAGGTCATCACCTCACAAAAGATACAAAACAAAAGGGTGCCTCCAGTGGATAAAGAAGGCGAATAAGTGTGACCTGGCTCTAACTGCTCAAGATCTGAAAAGTCAATGGTATTTGGATAGTGGCTGCTCTAAACACATGACAGGAGACAAAAGTAAGTTTATTACTCTTGATGAAAAGAAATCTGGTAATGTTACTTTTGGCAATGATAAGTCAGGAAAGATCAAAGGAAAGGGTTCAATCAGCATAGATAATGGCAGAGGAAAGGCCCAAGATGTACTATTTGTAGATGGGCTGAAAGCAAATTTACTGAGTGTCAGTCAGATGTGTGACAAAGGCTGTGAAGTTCTCTTTAGAGCACAAGATTGTGAAGTCAGATCAAGCACAACAGGAAAGACTCTGCTCAAAGGTGTTTGAACAGAGAGTAATGTTTACATAGTAAAAGAGGAGGATGAAGCCTGCCATCTAAGAAAACTTGAGGAGTCATGGTTATGGCATAGGAGATTGGGACATCTCAGCTTCGACCATATCATCAGACTGAGCAAGAAGAAAGCTGTCAGAGATATGCCAGAAATAAAAATGCCTTCAAATACCATATGCAAATCTTGTCAATTGGGGAAACAGACTCACACATCCTTTAGATCTAAAGATGAGCTATCAACAAGAAGACCACTCCAGCTTGTGCACATGGACCTGTGTGGACCTGCTAGAACTAAGACACCAAGTGGAGAATCCTACTTCATGCTGATAATAGATGATTTCTCCATAATGACATGGGTTGCTTTTCTCAAGAAAAAATCAGAAGCACTGGAAAAGTTTAAGACATTCAAAGCATTAGCAAAAAATCAAACTGGATGCAAGCTAAAATGTATCAGATCAGATAGAGGAGGAGAATTCACAGATTATGACTTTGCAGACCTATGTAATGAACATGGAATAAAGCAACAATTTACCATTGCAGGGACACCTCAGTAGAATGGAGTAGCAGAGAGACAAAACAGGTATGTACAACAAATGGCCAGAGCTATGATGCAAGAGAGTAACATCACTCAAACATTTTGGGCAGAAGTTGTACACACAACAGTACATATTCTAAACAAATCTCATTTAAGACCTAACAGTGACAAGACACCTTATGAGCTATGGCATGGTAAACCTGCATCAATCAAGCACTTTAGAGTCTTTGGCAGCAAGTGCTACATAAAGAATAATGATGAAAATATGGGGAAGTTTGATGCAAGAGCAGATGAAGGAATACTCTTAGGATATGCATCCAAGAGTAAAGGATACAGATGCTACAACAAGACTCTTCAAAAAATTGTAGAAAGTATTGATGTAAGATTTGATGAAGAACTTCCAAACAAGACAAGAGATATAGACTACAGCAGCCATCCTGAAAATCATGAAGAAGAGGACCAAGATGATGAAGAAACAAGCAAAACATCAGAAAATGCTGAACTGAACTCAAAAACCCCCTCAAGATACACTCAAAAGAACCATCCAGAAGATCAAATCATAGGAGACAAGAGTGTAGGAGTGAAAACAAGAAGGCAGCTAGCTGAACAGACAGAAGAAGTATACATAGCAATGTTATCACAAATAGAGCCAAAGAAGTTTGAAGAAGCCAACAAGGAAAAGTATTGGGTAAAAGCAATGAATGAAGAATTGGACCAAATTGAGAAGAACAATACCTGGGAACTAGTTCCTAGACCAATTGAGAAGAATATCATTGGTTCAAAATGGGTATTTAAAAACAAAATGAATGAGCAAGGACAAGTAATCAGGAATAAAGCCAGACTAGTATGCAAAGGATACTCACAAATTGAAGGACTTGATTATGAAGAAACATCTGCCCCAGTAGCCAGAATGGAAGCTATCAGAATGTTCCTGGCATTTGCATGCTACCAAGACTTCAAGGTATATCAAATGGATGTAAAGTCTTCTTTTCTTAATGGAGATCTAGAAGAAGAAGTGTACATGGAACAACCAGAAGGCTTCTCATTGAAAGACAAAGAATACTATGTATGCAGATTGAAGAAGGCCCTATATGGACTGAAATAGGCTCCTCGTGCTTGGTACTCAAAACTGGATAAATATTTGCAAAAATAGGGTTTTAAGAAAGGTGGAGTAGACAACAATCTATACATAAAAGCCCATGAAAATGAACTCCTGATTGTTGTAGTGTATGTTGATGACATTATGTTTGGAAGCAACAAAGATGAACTAGCAAAAGGGTTTGCTGATGAGATGAAAACATAGTTTGAAATGTCTATGATTGGAGAGCTCAGTTTCTACTTGGGACTGCAAATTCAACAAAAGAACACAGGCACCTTCATCTCTCAAGAAAAATACTTAAAAGAAATGCTGAAAAAATTCAAAATGAAGGACTGCAAACCTGTGACAACACCCATGATCACGGGATGCAAGCTGTGTGCTGATGATGGGACTACAGATGTAGATCAAAAACTCTACAGATCCATGATAGGAAGCCTGATGTATTTGACAGCATCAAGACCAGACATCATGCTAGCAGTAGGACTAGTGGCAAGATATCAAGCAACACCTAAACAAAACCATCTTCTGGCAGTAAAAAGAATACTCAGATATCTACAAGGAACAACATAGTATGGACTTTGGTATCCTAAAGGCAAAAGCTTCACTTTAACAGCATACACAGATGCAGATTGGGCCAGTTGTGTTGATGACAGGAAAAGTACAAGTGGAGGTGCTTTCTATCTAGGAGAAAGTCTGGTGGCATGGTTAAGCAAGAAACAAACATCCATCTCTCTGTCTATAGCTGAAGCAGAATATATAGCAGCAACAACATGTTGTACACAAGTCATGTGGATGAAGAAAACTCTTCAAGACATGAAGGTAAGCATTGATGAACCTATCTCAATCAAATGTGATAATACAAGTGCTATAAGTATATCTAAAAATCCTGTACTTCACTAAAAAACTAAACATATTCCAATAAAGTATCATTTCCTCCGAGAACAAGTGGCTCAGAAGATAGTAAAGCTGGAATATGTACCAACGAAAGAACAGACAGCTGATATATTTACCAAACCTCTTGCTAGAGAACCATTTCAATACTTGAGAGATAAACTAGGGGTAGTATCTGCAGATGCTACTCTCTGATATAAAGAGAAAGCACAATTTCAGGGGGAGAACAAAAACGAAAATATCATTTCAGGGGGAGAACAGCCAGCAAGGAAAGCATGAATCAGGTCCTCAGGATCAAAGGATTAAGGCAAAAGAACAACAAGTTATTATCCTAAATTTATCTGCATTATTCAAGCATCAAAAGGTCAATTACAAAGCAAAAGGATCAGTATTGTGCTCTGAAACATTATATTAAGAATCTGAAACATAAAATACGAGTAGTGATTATACATCTCTGACTAGATAAAGCTGATACAATGTATTCTATGAAGTATCATTATTCTCACTTTTAGCTCTATACAAGTGAAAGAACTATATCAATTTACAGTGTATATTCAAATTCGATAATCCTCAAAGTGTTCTCTCAACAAGTCTTATACATCACTATGGAGCAGCATGGTATAAAGTCAGCAGAAGAGGGCCTAAACATAACTCAGAGAGAGGAAATGCAAAGAACAACCCTTTGCCATTGATGTCAAAGGGGGAGGAAGAGCAAACAACAGGAGAAAGAGCAGGCAAATAGAGAAAATGTATTGCCATCAATGCCAAAGGGGGAGACTGTTGGAAATGTTGTCATTGATGGCAAAGGAGGTAGCAGATGCAGAGACAGGAACAGTTACAAGGAGACAAAGACAGACAATGGAGGCAGCAAAGAGGAAATGAATATAAAGGAGAAAGGCAGAGGTGGAGGAAGCAAATACGAAGACAGAGCCGTTATCACAGCAGTCGAAGCAGAGGCAGAGTGACAGAAGCGGCAGAGGCAGAGCCACAGCTGTTATTGCAGAGAAACCGCTGTTATTCCAAGAATATGTATATATATATATAAATTCCGAGAATATTTTATACAGCCGGGCGTTACACATAATATAAATTAATTTTCGGACTTTATATTCAAATGCTCTTTATTTAGTTGAAGAACTCGACTTCTGGTTGATGCTATGTTTTAAATTGTACATTGTAGTGAGCTCTGCGTCAAAGAAATCGAATCTCACTAACCCATGTATAAGAACCATAATCATGAATGGAGGCGGAACCAAAACAAGGGTTGTATATATGGTAGAACTGTGCGTCAACAGCGATTTCGAATCATAATAATACATTGAAAAGTAAGCAATTTTTTAAATAATAAAGACAGATGGAACCATGAGCGGGGAAGTGGAACCATGACCCGATGAACAGTAGCAGTGGTTTGGAGTGAACGGTGGATTTCATCGCACCACTATTATAAGGAAGGCAGTATTTTGGAGTTTCGCAGCGATTCCATTGATTGATCGATGCGTGTCCCTGGATGAACAGTAAAACCACCGTTTAACTTGTGCCATCGCGCATTAACTATCGACCAGAGACGCCGAGCGAAATTGACACGAGCCGTTGATCTGGAAGAGGGCCATCGGACGATGATCATGTGTCAGACTTGCCCGGAGTTTAACCAAGGTGCGCGAACGATAGTCCAGATGTGATGCACCATCACGCGTTATCTTTCACGCAAGTTGCCCATGCGATATCCGTTGGATCGGGCAATGCAATGACAGTCGTCAGATGGGCGCGTGAGTTAACAAAGGTACGGTCTATGCATTCACAATTGTACTGTGGGCCCGGGGCGGAGATATATACAATGAATTTGGTCTATATTAATGATGTTTATTAAAGTTTGACGGGTAATTAACATACGGTGGAAGACTAAGGTTTCTAATTAATAAAAGATTGCCGATTATCTTTGGACTCCGTTGTAATGGTTCCAATATTAAAGAAAGCGTAATATATGTGTGGATATATTATGTGTAATGACTGTATATGTGAAGTGGCGAAACATGGAATTTGTGAATATGGTTTAATACGTCGAGGGTCAATTATTATGTTGCGTAGAATGGTTGTAAATGCAGAATTAGCGCATAAGTACACATAAGAGATTGTCGGGTTATAACTATAGAGGAGTATTGAATTAATATTGCAATTCTCTGAATTGAGATATTAAAATAACCCAGACTTGTTTATATAAATTGCCAGCATGGAATTAAAGAGAAGTGTGAGATTGCCTGGATTGGGAAATGATTGAGCATAAAACTTGAATGCAATTATGGAAAAGGAAAAAGAAGAGGAGAGCATGCAGAGATACACAGAGATTACAGGTTTGACAGGAATATGTACAGGAATGAGTTGGACAGGAGAATAAGCACAGAAAATAGGGAATATGCAGATGATAGTGAACAAAGAGTATGCAGAATAGGTTCTTAACAGCAGCAGGAAAAGACAAATCCAGAAAAGGAGCTGAGTAAAATTGAAATATGTAATTAAAAATGTGAATGTAAATGTTGTAATTAATTTTTTATTGTTTGTGATGCAAAGGCAAGTATCCTAAGGAAAAGTCAAAATCCCACTGTAGCATGAAATTTTGTACATATTTTTATGATTTTAAATTGAGTTGGATAAAGAAATGAGGAGGCAGAAGACCAAGGGGTATGACCATCCATTTCGAATTCCTAGAGGAAAACAAACAGTCATCAAGAAATTTCTATAAGTAATATCATCTTGATATGCAAAATGAGAGAGGTGAGAGAGAGAGAGAGCAAATACAGAGAATGCAGAATATAGAAGAATGCAGAGAAGATTAAGAGAAGAAGAGTAGATACAGAACAGAGCTGATATCTGGAGTAAATCAACAAACATTCAGTTTGATAAATTGAGGAAGTTGGAGCTTCCCTATCAAGTTGCTGCTTAATAGCTGTCAGTTGTAGCTGATTGAGGTTGGAGCCTCCTGTAGGTTGGTGCACAACGGAAAAACGGTGGTGAGAGGGAGTTGGAGCTTGCCTTTGCATCATAACAATAATAAGATGTGGTTTTCTCCCCTTTGTGGGTTTCCACTTATATCTGGTGTCTCTTGTGTATGATATTTATGTATTAATCGATATGTATCATGCCTTGTACCTACGCTCTCATATTAAGTTCTTGCTATATTATACTAATACTTGTTGCCCATTATAAGATTACTCACACGTTAAATTGGATATGAAATGAAGGTGTAAATAAGTTTAATGAAAAGTTTTAAAAGATCAGGAATGTATTAAAGCCAGTTCACCCCCCCCCCCTCTCGGTTAACTAAAGGTTCAATATGTAGGTATTTGGGATCTTGAAGGCTTGTCATGAGGAACCTTGTTGAGGAAAATTCACTAAAAAGAGGACAGGACATAAAGTACTCTCAACAGGGTACCACTAGCCAACTATATTCCAGGATCCAAGAAGTTTGTGAAAGGGTGTGATAGCTGCCAAAGGATGGGCTAGCCTCTGAAATCTGATGAGATTCCGTTACAGCCTCAGATAATGATAGAACCATTTGAGAAATTGGCGCTAGACTTTTTGGGACCAATTAATCCTTCATCACAGCAAAAATCATACATATTGGTCTGCACCGATTATGTCACAAAATGGGTTGAAGCAAAGGCACTAACCAGAGCAATAGAGTAGGCTATTTCAGAGTTCATATTTCAATATATTTTTGTTCGCTTCAGAATACCCATAAAGATAGTGATAGATGGGGGGCCTCAGTTCACATCTCATTTTATCAAGAAGCTTCTTGAAAAGTATGGAATTGATCACATCACTTCACCATATCACCCACAAGAAAATGGTCAAGTAGAAAGCACCAATAAAGTCATTGAGGGAATCTTAACAAAGACAGTAGCCAGCCACCGAAGAAACTGGGTCGAGAAACTTCCAAAAGTATCGTGGGCTTATAGGACAACATGGAGGAACACTACAGGCTTCTCACCATATGAATTGATGTATGGTAAGAATCCCCTATTCCCCATAGAGTTTGAAATAAAGACATTAAGAAAAAAATTGCAGGTCGATCTGGATTTGAGTACGGCACAAAAAAAAGAATGAACCAACTCAATGAGTTGGAAGATAAATGACTGGATGCCATTCAACAGACAGAGATCATTCAGAAGCAAAGATATAGATGGCATGATGGGTTTATTAAGAAGAAAAATGTCCAGAAAGGAGATTGGACTCTTTTGTATGATTCAAGGTTCAAATATTTCAAAGGCAAGCTCTGCACCAGATGGCTAGGTCCTTACGAAGTGGACACAGTCTTTGACAATGGGACCATACAATTGGTTAACATTGAAAATGATAAGACACCATTACTGGTTAATGGGCACCGTATAAGGTTATATCATCAACCCGCTTCGAAGGAATAATTTGTCAACATTGTCGCAGACTCTGATCTTCATGTTACAACAACAGGGGAATATTCTCCTGTGCAGCCTTAAAATTGAAATTCCAATAAGTGCAACAGTTGAAAACCACCTTTGTGGCAACTGTTACACCTGTTTAATATATATATCTCTCTCTCTCTATATATATATATAAACAAAAATAATAAATCTAACTGTGAAAACCCCTTTCTGGGGCGCAGTCAGACAATTGGTAACAGCTGAAAACCACTCTTGTAGCTGCTGTTACACCCATGTTTTTCTTCTTGAAACATCATCTTCCCTTTCTGATCTATTTTATAGGTGATGATGTTCATGTAATTTTCTTTTCTGTACCAATTTCTCCTGATTATTATGTTTTTTGAAGAATAATATAAGGGTTGTCTTGGCTGTTACACATGTAACAACCGACAACCACGAACACTGTTTCCTATGTTTCATTCCATAACAACAATAATTGTGCCAGCCAAACACAACAACATGAGCGCTGCAAGAAGAACGTCACCAATTTGAAATCTTCCTCCACGTCACCTCAAGTATGTCATTCAAAAGGTAAATGTTATCATTTATGATTTGGTGATTAATTGGCAGAAGTAATGATATTCCTGTGATGGCCGTGGGCGGTCGTCACCATTAAGGTGGGGGAGGGGATATGTCTTGAAATCATTGTAAAAAGCCATAGTCATAAACCTCCATCAAATCTACATGCATCCATTAATAACACAATTTCCAATGATGACCGAATCTGGTTGGAAAAGAGCGCAGGTATTAGATCCCATTACTTTCCATAACGAGAAATTTATGAATATTAGTGTGAGGTAAAATTCGGTAATCTGTAAAAGCTGTCACCTCCCATCAACCTCCTCGACTGAAACCTTGCGCTTTCATTGTAAACTCGTCAATTGGGATAAGCAGAGACGTCAAGAAGCAACGAATTCAGAAACACAGTGATATTACAGTGGGGCTGAGCAGCAAGAAGCGAATTTAGAAACAAACAAAAAATATGGGTGGAGTAGCGGTCAGGCATGAGCCAAATTCTATGGATGCCTTGCATAATTGTCCAGAAGCCTACCATATATTCAGAGATGTCGGATGGATTGAGTATTTCCAGAAGCTTGAAGGCTCAGACAAGGAGGTGACAATTGAATTTGTTCAGAATCTAAACAATAATCAAACCCGAGTAAGGGGCATGTAAGTTGAGGTGATTTTAGAGGTAATTGTCCGGGTAAATTCATTGCCAGTAGAGGGGCGAAGGTGGTTTAACAGAAAAATCAATGACCCCTCCTTGAAAGAAGACTTCCTAGAAGGAGAAGAAAAACTGGAGAAGAAAGGGAGAGGAATTGAAAGTTTGTCACTTCCTCATCCTTGGGAATATGTTGCCTTGGGTTTAATTAAATATATCACTTGTGAGGGAAGATCTACGATAGTGTTTAACTATCACTTTCCTATGCTTAATCACCTTCGGCACCAACAAAAGATTAATCTTCCATTCTATTTGTTAGGGAACATCAAGCATATGGCAGCATCAGTAAAAACAACAGCACACCCGGAGGCATGTGTGACTAATCACGAACTCATCAAGTTAATTGTGCTGGATGCCCTATGCCAGCAAGGAAAAACTTGGGAAGAATTCAAGCGAAAGAGGCCGAGGACAAGCCGGGGGAAACATACCACAAATTTAGGAGGAAGTCAGGTAGAAGTGGACACCCAGACTCGGCCTGCTGGAGTTAGAATTGGTAAAGAGCCTATTGATGAAACAATTGGGGATAGAAGGCCAAAAAAGAGAGTGAAAGTCAGCATACCTATAGAACCTTTTCCTACGGCCGAAAAGCAGATAGAAGTAGAAGTATTAGAAGAAGAAAGGCAACCCTCCTCATCAGGTAAGGACGA
Organism: Pinus albicaulis; assembly: GCA_034641835.2. Lineage (NCBI taxonomy): Eukaryota > Viridiplantae > Streptophyta > Pinopsida > Pinales > Pinaceae > Pinus > Pinus albicaulis. Next base: position 1,433,733,623 of record CM076579.1, on the reverse strand, counting down.
AAATCATGTCCTGTTTTTAGAACTCGAAAATCTAAGAAAAAAATGAACAATTAAAGCGGAAATTATATGAGGGGAAGGAAATCCCGGTGTCTGTATGCATGACATGCTTTCAAGACTTAACAACAACGAGATATAAGGTCTGTAGAGAAAATATCAGCCCAATGGAAACAAAAACAAAACAACAGGAGGCTGTTACACAAGAACCTATTGATGATATTGCCGTTACATGAGAACCAACAGTTAAAGAAAAGCCTCCTTTAATAATTGACCTAGAAGATGACCCACAAGAACTTGTGGAGGCCACTCCTATTGTAGAATAAACAACAATGGACACATATGCTATTATAGGTGGAAACAAAGGGGTTGACACATAAGAACCCACCGAGGAAGCTGTTGTTATACAAGAACCAACAGCAGAGGTGGAACAACCCCATGTAGAAGAGGTTGTTACACCCATTATTGATGTGGATATTGAATGCAGAAGAACGCTGAGTCCCATCTCAGGATGGAGTTCTGAGAAATCTTGTTAATTTCCAGATTACAAAAGTGGAAACAAGAAGAAATCTCCCTTTGGGAGGGGACAATTTTGCTGAAAGAACATCAGAGAGAAATAGACACTTTACATGAAATATGGATGAAAGAAGAGTTGAAGAAAGGATGGGAGAATTATAGGAAGAAGGAAGCTCTAAAGAAACAGGAGGAACAATTGCTGCTGTTATAGTAGCAGGTTTGGGATGTCACCATAGATAAGAAAAAAACTTCATGACCTCGCCCTCAATTTGCTTGGTTGTAGGCGACCTTCTCCATCCTATCCTATATTTCTATGGGAACGTTACTTCCTGGTCCAGATGAAATCTGTTATGGAAGACAGGCCTTATTTATGTTCTTCCACTGGCACATTTCTATATGTTTTCTGTGCCTATGATTTCGATGAGAAAAGCTTGATGTGTGAGTTATTCTTACACAATATTATTTGTGAACATGTGAGTATGCATATGGTTGTGACAATATTCTCCTATATGGGAGATCTTTAGTTGAGAGCATTTGTGTCCTTCATGAAGAATCATATTGAATGGAATTTGGCCATCAAATATATGGAGGCTAATGAGGTGAAGATGACATTGTGGGTTCGAGAAGAACCGGGACGGGCTGCTAAGTTAAGGCAAGAATTCAGGAGAATGTTGAGTACCCCTGGGATTAAAGAATCGACTTCCACTTATAGAAGAAGAATCATGAACTTCTGCCTCAATTAGTTCTCAATGATGAAGAGCCAAGCCTTCACAGGGTGCTTGAAACACACAGAAGCCAGCAGTGCTGAGCTACTGAAGGGGGACCCATTCTCATTTCAGAATTTTGTGGTGGCTGTTACACATGTACCAACTTATGCACATATCGTACAATCCCTTGGTGCTTTGTGGATGGGATTGAGATTCAAGTTTCCTTTGATCTAGCTGCCAATTGAGGATTATCCGAGTAATTATGAATTGAGTAAGTATGCATCAGAGTCCTGGGGATGGAAGTTGATGGCCAATCAGGGGTACAAATCTGCAGACAAAGATACATCTGGTGCTTATGATCTCACCAACCTGCACCGAAGATACTCCCATGAGAGATGAGTTTGCATGAAGACATGCAAGTATTTTAGTTGGGGGGAGATGTTGGGTGCCAATTTTGCACACTTTTCCTAAACATGTTTTCCCCATTTTTCCTCATGACTATAACCAATGGGACTATATTTCATCTTTTTCCTACCTTGCTATCCTAACTTGTGCTATTTCACCTTATTTTCATTACTCTACCATTTCATAAATTATTATGATATATCGTGCCTTTTTATGACTAATTGAGGATGAATGTTTGGAGAAGATCTATGGTCTTTGTGTTGTCTTTCCAGATGTCATTTATAGCACCAAATATCTCAAGCACGAGGTACATATGAGTAGTTAATAGGATGCTGTTACACCGTGTTGTTACAGACTCGTTGACAAAATGCTGCTACACTTTGCTGTTATAGACCTGTTGACAAAATGCTGTTACGGACCCAATGGTGAACTGCTGATACAGTTGTATTGTGGAATGGATCTCATCAACACCTATTGCTGACCTGTCCCTTAGCTGTTACACTACAACTGTGATTTTATTTCAATAGCTGTAGAAGTTGTTTAGCATTGTATTTTTGGATAACAACCTAAGGGCGGTTTGATTGTATTCTATAATTTTCTAACCAGAACTTTATTAAAAAGTGGTTATAAATATATGTATTCTATTTCAATAAGCATGAGAATCATAAGATTCTCATGACTGATCTATCCCTTGATTTTCTGAGATGTAACCACTATATAGTTCTCGGCCCAAGAGGTCAAAATGTTAGTGGAGAAAACATTATTTTGGCTCTGTAATTGTGCTTAGATTAATACAAATTATCCTGTTATTGCTGTTACATGCATTATTCAATTTAGTTTCCGTTAAGTTCTTTCTCTACCCGTGCCATACTAGGGAGGAAGGGCCCTCCTTCTTAGCAGGGATTGAAGTGATTAAATTAGCTGTGTATGCATTTGTATTTCAGTTTATGTATTAGTAGAGGTGCTGTTGCTGTTGTTCAACTGTGAATATACCCGCTTCAATTTCAATGCTTGGTATGCTGTTACACATATGATATTAGAGACACTAGCTGGATACTTGTGTGTGGTGAGCTAAAACATATTAATTGAAGTGTGATTCTAGTCTTGTATATCCTTTTATTTATGCATGAGTGATTTACTTCCAACATTTACTTCAAAAATGATTTCTTTTCTTTGGAATTGCTTCTGGTTGGGTGTATCGGTACATATAGTGCAATTTTCATTGAAATAAAAGACGTCCCTGGATTGATAATTAATGTGTACTGTTTTGTCAATTAATAGTGATTACTACAACCCAATAGTATGGTTGCAGGAAACATGGATCACTACTCCTATCCCGAGGAGCATGATCAAAGGAAAGGATTCTCCTCCTCTAAAAAGTGTCAAAAGACATGGTTCACACTAGATGAAATCAACATAATATATTCTCATATGAAGTATGAGATGATTAAAAACTATTAAGTAACCCTGATTGGAAGCTCCGGGGAATGAAATAAAATTGTGTGGAAGAGAAAGGAAGAAATCACGAAAAAGTGAAAACATGAAAAGAGGCAGTCAACATCCAAGGAAGCCAAGAAGACTTGACTAGAAAATCTCCTGGGAAGATATGTAGCCTCCGATAAGAAGTCCAGAAAGGATGAAGACCCTTGGCAATACATATCTTTTGAGATGTGTCAACATATACAAAGGATGCTGATGCCTACAAGAAGATTTTATGGTGAAAGATCATCACTAAGGTAACTTTTGATTTAAAGTATTCATATTTGTAATTGAATAACATCTGATGAGCTTATGTGTAATATTCCAAATTAGCAGTCGACTAATTGGAATATTAATTTTGATTAATTTTGCCTTTTTCCAATGTTCAACAGAAATAAAGTGGGCAAGGGGACCCACAAATAAAACTATGCAGCTAAAGTGCTTTCCTAAAGTCACTAGAGGCAAATATTGAGGCTGAAGTGGGGTCCATGTGACCACCCACACGAATGGAGCAACGTCCTAGTGGCAGCTTGGGAGAGGCAACGCAGAGATAGGCCGGAGGAGGGGCAACGCAGTCCATGTGGGCCCAAAGGAACGTTGGAGGCTTAGCTTGGACAAAGGAGGGTGAGAGCCGCTCATTCCTCATTCATTCATCGATCTATTTTCTGTTTGATTGACTGTAGCATGCTTGAGCTGTTTAGCCAAGTCTGCAGTGCTGTTTAGCACAAAGATTTTTGAGCGGAGATCTCAACCTCTAGCTCAGTGGAGTTCAGTTGAGAGAAGGTGTCGGGAAGTAGGGGAGCAGTGAAACTTCAGCCGGAGCATTTGGAGGGGAGTCTAGGCACCTCCTACCAGGGATTCCAATAGAGTTTTGAGGGAAATTTTCTAGCAGTTCAGCCAGGAGACCGATTTCCCCAGCAGAGCAACGTGCCAAGCCCAATGGGGCTAATTTATGGGGTCGGAATTTCTGGAAACCTTGCGCGGGTTTTTGTGGGTCTTATGAGTAGAGCCCAAGGTTCAAAGCCTGGGATTTTCTGAGCATAGGAGTAGGCCCAACTCACAGTCCGATTCTAACCAACAACAACAATTCGAACACTGGCAGCGTAGAGAGGGAACCATGCAGAGAAGTATTTCTAGCAGTGTTTTTGTCCGGGTTTGAGGTATACTTCAGCCTGTCTTGTGCAGGCCCAAGTGCCATCTTTCTGAGCACCTCTCATTGTACTCTTTCCCATAGATATTAATAAAGTAGCTCAGATGATTTTGGCTTCTTTTACTGTGTCTTAATGTCATTTTCTATTTTGCTGTAGTTTTTGGTCTTGTGTGCTTTGTATTATTGTTTGTTCCCAATTTGGGATATTACAGTGGTATCAGAGCTCATAGACTTGGCTCAGCTTGTGGAGCACGCAGTTTATGACACTGGAGGATAGGCAAAATATCACATACTGGAGGTAGAGATACAGAAGCAGAGAAAGGAGGCTCGAGATTACACTCGACCAGGTTGACATCTTTCCAGTGGTAGAAGAAAGAGGAAAGGCACCTATGGCAGAGGAAAGAGATGATGTGAGGGAGTTTGTTCAACTCCTTCTGAAATCATTACAAGACCTCACTAAGAGGATTGAGGAGATGGGGCAGAAGATTGGTGTAGATAATAAGCAGAAGGGGATTCAAGGGGAATTCCAAAACGTGGAAGGATCCGCCACTTCACAGTGTCCACTCGGTCCTAACACTATGCAGTAGGTGGTGCCACGCACCCTGCCATGCTCTACCATCCCCACGTTTTTGGCTTCGGGAGCAGGAGCAAGAGGTACACAAGAGCCGAAGGTGGCTCACTGCAGAGATTATTTCACGGAGTATTAGTCCTATGGGCTGGATTTTGGAGGTGCTCTCACCTTCAATTAGTTCTGTAAGTTGAAGAACAACAACAAACCCAAGGGCTAAACTAGAGGAGGAGGGTACACGCAGGCCGATGATTTGCAGCGTACCGTGGGCAGACTTTTTTTGCCAACTTTTGATGAGTCATCAAAATGTTCAGCCAAATCTTGGGTGGAGAAGCTGGACATCTATTTCCAGCTTAACCAGATGACAAAGGTAGAGGCCATCAAGGTGACTGCGCTGCACCTAGAGGGAGAAGCCCATGACTGGTGGTTTCATGGGATGAACACACTGGGTCACTTAGGAGTGACAACGTATGATGATTTTAGCAGGAGGGTGTTGGAGAGATTTGATTGATAGGATCTGGAGGAGCATTTCGTGGAGTTGACCAAGCTCAAACAGTCGAGAAACCCGAAGACCTACATCTTAGAATACCTGAGACTCTCGATGGTGGTTCCAGATTTGTCGGAACCAAGGAGGATTTACATGTTCATAGACGGTCTGGCAGAGCCTTTGCGTGGGCTAGTGAGGTCTACTCGGCCCACTACGTTGCAGGATGTAGTTGGGAGGATTAGAGATCTACAAGATGCGCTACCTAGGATGAGGACCCCCTATTCCCAACAGACCGAATTTCCAGCAGAGAGGGAGGGATGCGAGAGCTCCACCCCCGAGAGGGAAGCAGGGCCAAGGGCTATTGGATGATGAGACCTGGAGGGATTTGAGGCGAAAGAAGCTCTGATTCACCTACCAGGAGCCGTGGGCAGTGAGTCACAGGTGTGCCGGAGGGAAGGCACAGTACATTGAGGTTTTTTTCGACAGTGAGGAGGAAGAGGAGACCTTCTTTGAGATGGGAGGAGATATTAGCACAGGAGCACCAGGGGAGAACCCTCCACCACAACCTCCTCTAGCAGCAGGAGGATCAACGTTTGCACCTACCGGAGGGGTCCTTGCATCTTTACGAGGGGTACCCAAGCACCTAACGCCGAGGGTCTGAGGGATAGTCCAGGGACAACGTGTCTCGGTGCTAGTAGTCAGTGGGGCTATGCACAACTTCATTGATGCCCAGATGGTGCAGAGAAGGGGCCCAGATGGTGCAAAGAAGGGGCATACAGACGAAGAGCTTTGATGGGTTTTCTGTGCTAGTTCCGGGGGCCAGGACGATGCAGTGCATGCGTTTTGTCCCAACATTGACAGTGACCATGGGAACCTACTCATTAACAGTCCATTTTTTTGTGGTCGATATTTCGAACACCAACATGTTGTTGGGGGTTCAGTGGCTCATCACCCTTGGTAGAGTCACTAATGGTTGGCAGACACTGGAGATGGAGTTTGTGGATAAGAAGAGTGGGAAACAGGTGATGCTCAGGGGCATGCATACATATCCCCCTCAGACAGTTTCTGCACATAGGATGGAGGCAGATTTCCAGTGGGGAGACATAGAGTGGGCAGTTGAGTTGAGAATCTCGGATGTATGTGTTTCAGGCCAGCCCACGCATCACAATATTCAGGCTCTCCTAGACCGTTACTCTACGGTTTTTGGGTACATTCCACCAAGGCAGCCACCTGACCGAGGGTTTGAGCACACTATCGAGTTGGAGCACGACATTCACGCTGTGATCACCACCCCCTACAGGCATCCTAAGGCCTATAGGGATGAGATTGAGAGAGCTATCCATGAGCTCTTTGCATTGGGGCAAATCAGGCTCAACATGAGTCCTTTCGCTTCTTCAATGGCTCTGGTGAAGAAGGATGGGACGCTGCGGATGTGCATAGACTACAAGGCCCTGAACAAGAAGACTATGAAGAACCGCTACCCTATCCCCAAGATCGATGAGTTGAGGGGAGTGAAGTTCTTCTCTAAGATTGATCTAAGGTCACGGTAACATCAGATCCAGGTGAGGGACATTGATGTCCCCAAGATTGCGTTTCGATGTCATTATGGTCACTTCGAGTTCTTGGTGAGGCCCTTATGGTTGACCAATGCTCCGGCTACCTTCTAGTCTTGCATGAACCACATCTACTCTGGTCAACTGAGGAAGTTTGTGTTGGTGTTCTTTGACGATATCCTGATATACCACTGCACATGGGAGGAGCACTTACAACACATAGAGACAGTGCTACATATCCTGGAGGAGCAGTAGTTCTATGCCAAACTATCCAAGTGCGAGTTCGGTTTGACAAAGAATTTCTATTTGGGGCATATCATTGGAGTGGATGGAGTGAGAGTCCACGAGGAGAAGATTAGGGCCATCCGGGATTGGCCAGAGCTGAAGAATGTGACGAAACTTCGGGGGTTTGTGGGTATATGTACCTACTATAGGAAGTTCGTCAAGGGATTCTCGCAGCTTGTAGCACCCCTCGCAGATCTCGCCAAAAAGCGGGCTTTCAGTTGGACTAAGACTGCGCAGAGGGCTTTTGACAGGCTCAAGGAGGTGATGAGCAGTTGTCCGGTGCCAGCCTTGCCTAACTTCACACAGCCATTTGCGCTGGAGTGCGATGCTTTAGGGGAAGTAGTAGGCGTAGTACTAATACAGGGAGGGCATCCCATAGCTTTCGAGAGTCGGAAGTTATTGCCGCATGAGAAACTATACCCCATATACGATAAGGAGGTGTTGGCCATCATGCATGCGTTGGCTAAGTTCTGACAATACCTAGTGGGGAACAGTTTTCGGGTGAAGACCGATCAAAATAGCCTCAGATTTTTCCTTGAGTAGAAGCAGCTGCAGGAGAGGCAACAAAAATGGGTTAGCAAGATCTAGGCATACAAATTTGACGTTGAGTATGTTAAAGGGAATAACAACGTAGTAGCCGATGCGTTGTCCCAGAGGCCATCACTCTCCTTGATGAGCATTGACACAGATTGGAGGGCACAGTTGCTGGTGGAGTACTCCAAAGATCAGTTTGCATGTGAGGTGCTGGATGGGCAGGTGACAAGTGATCGGTACCGGGTGATGGATGAGGTCATTTATTACCATGACCGAATCTTTTTGACGGCCAACTCCCAGTTAAGGGAGAAGATCTTGCAGGCAGCACATGACTCTCCATTTTCAGGGCAACAAGGGTTCACAAAAATATACAGGGCCATCAGAGAGAGGTTCACCTGGAAGGGCCTCAAGGAGGAAGTACTCCGGCATGTCAAGGAGTGTGTAGTCTGCCAGAGGAACAAGGGGGAGCTGAACCATCCGACGGGGTTATTGCAGCCGTTTCCCATTCCGGAGGGGAAATAGGAAAGTATCTCCATGGATTTTATCATAGGGCTGCCCATGGTATAGGGCAAAGATTGCATCTTCGTTGTTGTTGATTGGTCAACGAAGTATGCCCACTTCTTTTCCATTTCAGCACGGTACACGACCTCACAAGTAGCCGAGCTATTTTTCAGGGACATCTTCCGATTACATGGTCTCCCAAAGGCCATAGTCAGTTACAGGGACAACAAATTCATGGGAGGATTATGGCAAGAGCTGTTCCGTTTGGTGGGCACAAAATTAACATCGAGCACGAGCTATCACCCGCAAATAGATGGGCAGATGGAGATAGTGAACAAGTGGCCGGAAGGCTACTTGCGAAACTATATGACGAGGTAGGAGAAGGCCTGGCTGCGTTGGCTGCACTTGGGGGAGTACTGCTACAACACCACCTTCCACATGTCTATTGGTATGTTCCCTTTCCATGCTTTATACAGTTATGACGCATTATCTTTTGCTGATGCTATGTTTGGGGCAAGTAAGGCTCCTAGAGCCAAAGATTGGATCCAAGAGAGCCAGGACATCCTCTGGGCTCTCAAGGATAACTTGAGGAGGACAAAAAATCAACAAAAAACATATGCAGACAGAGGCTATGTGGAGAGACAGTTTGAGGTGGGTGACTTAGTGAATCTTCGACTTCAGCCATACAGACAGTCCACGCTGAAGCAGAAGGGAGATGAGAAGCTCAAGCCGCGCTTCTATGGGCCATACAGAGTTATCCGACGGGTTGGAGAGGTGGCATATGAGCTGGAGTTGCCACAGGGGGGCCAGATTCATAACATCTTCCATGTATCATGCCTGAAGAAGGCTTTGAGACAACAGGTGACAACCGCTACAAAGCTCCCTCCTACAGATGATGAGGGTAATTTGGTGCTACAACCTAAGGCCATCCTAGATACCAGGGAGAGACATTTGAGGAGCAAGGTGGTGAAGGAGTATTTGATCAAGTGGAGGAACCTTCCAGATGAGGATGCCACTTGGGAAGGGGAGAAAATCCTTCAATATCCATCTTTGTAGTTGGTTGAGGACAAACAACATTTTGGCGGGGAGGACTGTAATATTCGAAATTAACAGTCAGCTAATTGGAATATTAATTTTGATTAATTTTTCCTTTTTCTAATGTTCAACATAAATAAAGTGGGTAAGGGGACCCACAAATAAAACTATGCAGCTAAAGTGCTTTCCTAAAGTAACTAGAGGCAAATATTGAGGCTGAAGTGGGGTCCATGTCACCACCCACACGAATGGAGCAACGTCCTAGTGGTAACGTGGGAGAGGTAGCGCAGTGGGTGGTGCAGAGATAGGTTGGAGGAGGGGCAGCGTAGTCCATGTGGCCCCAAGGGAATGTTGGAGGCTCAACTTGGACAAAAGAGGGTGAGAGCATCTCATTCCTCATTCATTCATCCATTTATTTTCTGTCTGATTGACTGTAGAAAGCTTGAGCTGTTTAGCCAAGTCTGTAGTGTTGTTTAGCATAGAGATTTCCGAGTGGAGATCTCAACCTCTACCTCGGGGGAGTTTGAGTGCCCACTCAAGAGAGGAGTGCTACTGATTTTGTGAGTAGATTGCAAAGCCATACCAGCAGGAGTTACACAGTCCTCCATGGCAGCGTAGACGTTGCACAGACAATGTAGGGATTACGCAGTTCAATTGAGAGAAGGTGTCGGGAAGTAGAGGAGCAGTGAAGCTTCAGCCGGAGGATTTGGAGGGGAGGCTAGCCACGTCCTACCAAGGATTCCAGCAGAGTTTTGACGACACTTTTTCAGCAGTTCAACCAGGAGATTGATTTCCCAGCAGAGTAGTGTGCCAAGCCCAAGCGAGCTAATTTCCGAGGTCGGAATTTTTGGAAATGCTTCGCGGGTTTTTGTGGGTCTTGTGAGTAGAGCCTGGGGTTCAAAGCCCGAAATTTTCTGAGCATAGGAGCAGGCCCAAGTCACAGTCCGATTCCAGCAAGCATCAACAGTTGTAGCACTGATAGCGCGTGTTGAAAAGTGTAACTAGGTTTGGTCTTCATATTGACTATGTAATTATGTATTGAAGAAGACAAAGATAATAAATTGTATTTTTGTTATGTTTGCTTCATGGGTTTCATGAGCAAGATTTTTATTATAGGTCAAAAGACTTCTTCTTGATGTCGTTTAGGGATTTGTCATCTTGTCATAAATGTACTAATTAAGAGTCATGTATATGAAGAGTCAAGTCATAGAAGTATGCCTCAAGACCTTGTCATATTAAGCTTGAAGACATGACTCAATATAGAGCTCAAAATCAGCATTGGAACATCTCCTCAGCCTATAAACAGTGGACAAGGCAGCTCGAAAATGTTGGAGATAAACCTTGTAAAGTCAGCTTGAAAATGCTGGAAATGTCGGCTCAAAATATGTCACAATAGTTCATTGATAGGTCGGCTAATTATAGGGTCGATCAACTACAGATGACCAATAAACTTCGCAGAAATTATAGGAACAAATTTCGGACAAGAGCTCTGTAATTTAGTGCAAGCTTCAGGACTGAAATATAAGTGCGAGTAAGGAAGAACAAAACTGCAGATTGAAGTATATAAGGACGTTATATCAGCGAAGAAAGAAGACTAGTGTTTGGGTATAGAATTATGTGATATATGCTAATTTGCAGTGCAAGTTTATGATTGAAATCTGATACGTAGAAGGACTAAGAACAATGAAGGGAGAAGATCATGTTTTGGGTATAAACATTTTGGACATCATCACAGTAAGTCTATTCACAAATTTAAGGAAATGCCATAGTTATAAGCGCAAAGTATAACAAGTTTCCTTAGCAAAGAAATCCAATACTAGAAAGGGTATCTTTATAGTGTAGATTGTTCAACGAAAGAAGACTGTGTTGAGTTTTCTTGAGTGATGGGGTAGCATCGGATGTGCTCTAGCTCCCAAAATTTGTGGAGGGACTAGAGTACATGAGATCTCCAAGACCCAGAAGGGGATTTGGGAAATTTCATTCGGTTTGGGAGATAATTAATTAATTAATAATTTTAATTAAGGACCCTAAGTCTAACTTAGGAAAATTAAATTGTTAAAGGTAATTAATCAAAACATGTGACGAAATTTTCTTAAGTCACATGGATCAAGCTTTCTTTTAATCTTAGCTATCGATTCAAGATCTGATCATAGTCGTTGGTTTCCCAACGAGAAAAGTATAAAGGAAAGGCTTGGGGTCATTTGGAGGAGAAACATGGAGGCAGAGCACTGAAGTTAAGCTGGAATTCTAAGGCGTGGTTTGCTAAGAATTTCCAGAAGTGTTTCAGCTACAGAGGGGTAGTTTAGGCAAAGGGGATGGTCTGATCCCAATGCCTAGAATCAGCAAGAGGCAGAGAGCAGCTTCCTGAGGCAGCGCAAAAAAGTAGAGGCAGCAGCAGAGAGGGTAGCAACTGTGTAGCACAGAGGCAGCTTCAGCTATGCGGTTCCTCCTAGGGCAGCGCTGGTCAGTAGGAGACTCATCAGGGTTACACAGAGACCCTCAGGGGCAGCGTAGGGTCTGCGTCACCCATTCTGGGGTTACACAGCCGTCTCCAGGCCAGTGCAAAGGCACGCAGAGGCTGAAGAGACTGATGTAGGGGCTTCAGGGGCAGCTCTAGGGTTTCTAGAGCTAGAATTTGGCTGAGTCTTGTAAATCCCATTTGAGGGTGTGGATCAGTGAATGTTTTGGCTTCGTAACAACAGGTTAGCTGCAGATCTATATTTTTCTCTGCCGGGTTAACCCATGGTATTAAAAACCGGAACTGGTGACCAGACCGATGGACCTAATGAACCGTGTTTCTGACCGAAACCGGTCTAACTAGTACTGGTCAGGTTTAAATGAAACGGTTTTAAAAAAAATACTTTAAATAATTAATTTTTAATAAAAAAAACTATTTGTAAGATTTGTAACCATGATTCCAAGCCAATAGAGACAAAATATGCAAAGTTTGCTCATTTATATACCATGTAAAGGTGAATATATCAAAATGGCACCAAGTGCGATACATATCATCAAAAAAATGCATAAGCAATGAGGCTCCAAATGGCCTATAAAGTAGTCCAAAAACAATGCTACAAGTTATGAGGCCATTGGCCTACTACAAGACTACATATTAGTGATCAACAACATGATTACTCCTCATCATGATCAAAATCATCACCACTACTAGACAAGGGGTCATCAACATGAGCTACATAAATAATATGGCTTAGAGTTTGAGGACTCCTAAAACTCCTCTACAACTTTAGTAGTAGTAGTAGCCAAAATAGACATCAAAACTACAAATCACAGAGCAACATGGTCTCTCATGAAACTCATCATTGATTCATCGCTACTAGAAATGGGATCATCAACAAGAGATACATAAACATCATCTAGCTCAAAGTCTTCAGACTTGGATTGCTCAACCTTATAACATGATAGAAATTGAAAAAGTTTAACATGCCTAGCCAATGATTTTGGTTTGAGTGAAGGGTTCATCTCCTCATCCTTAAATTGCGGTAGAAAAAGATTAGCATGCATAACCAGTTGTTTTCCTTTGAGTGAAGGGTACATTCTTGTTAAGGCCACGGTAGGGGAGTTCAACAATCAATACCATCAACATGAACAAAGTTCAAAAATCAATGCCACCAACATTAAGTTTCTTAAAGGGATTCATGCTCTTGATCAAATGCCAATCTCATACCCTTACACATGATAGAATCAAATGGAAACATTGCAAACCCCCAAACCATGAAACCCTGAAAACCATTAAGTCTGCTGAATTTTGTGTGAAATATAAAATTCTAGTTTCTCCATATGAAATCCAATGAGGTCGAAACCACTCTCAAACATCCCGAGTCATTTCATGGTAATGTTAAAAATTTAAGTAGAAGGATGAAAATGAAAAATAAAGGAAATGTCACTTTTACTTTAAGAATTTAACATTACCATTAATTGCCAACATTGCTAGGGATGTGTTAGGAAAATGAGAGCGTAGGCATGCTTTTCTTAGAGGAGATGTTTTTGGAGGAAAACAACCCCTAAATTTCCCTAAAAAAGCTCCAGAACTCACAAAAATGCATTATGTTGGGTCCATAGGTGGCTTGGAAATGAATCGGCCGGCTTAGGATGGAACCGGTCAGTTTGACCATAAACTGACTTGTTCCATCCTAAACCGGCCAGTTAGCACTGGTTGGACTGGTTTTTTTGGCGAAGAGGAGGGTTGAACCCGGTTTTTCTATCGGTTTGACCTGATCGGCTAATGAATGGACCGGTTTCCGATTCAAGCCTGCCGGTTTTCAATACTATGGGTTAACCAGTGTGGTTCCCAGAGTTGCTGCATTAAAAAAACTACTTAATAATAAACACCCTCCAGTAGCCAGAAGACCGGTTTTCCCGCATTGGGTTTTTCCGGGGACTATTGTCCAGAAAATCTTGTGTCACTTTGTTTATTGTGCATTCCTCTTTTGTTTTAGATTTGAATCGGTGAAAGTCTGTTATGTGTTTACTTCGATGTTAATCTGAAGATTTCAACATTAATAACTTGCTCAAGTAGGAGAAATATAACCAGATTTAACAGTAGATTTCTGCATAAGTAACATTCAGAAATTTTCACATGGCATCAGAGCGATTACAGATCTAGTAGGGTCACCAACAGGAGACTGAAGAATCTTACTGCAGAAAGCAGCAGAGAGAGCAACAGCAGCAGTAGAAAGCCAGATTTGAAGGGACAATGCAGTTTCAGAGGGAGCAGAGCCACGCAGAGGTCAGGGTGACGCAGTCCTACGCTGTCTGCATGCAGGCCCATGTACTTATGGCGTAGAGGCAGCGCAGAGGCAAAACTGGGACTGACTGCTCACGCAGAGGCCAACTAGGGTGATGCAGATTTGAAGCTGTCTGATTCATAAATGCCGAAAGCAGAGCTGCAGAACTTCAGAAGTTGTTGGTGGGGTTAAATTTCTGAAGATTCAGAATTTAGCCTAAGCACTGGGAGACAAAGCGGGAGGAGATCAACTTCTCAGAGGGTTTCTAGCCAATGAAATCTACAGATCAATCAGTGGATCGAAGAGCGCTGTTTCGTTGATTTAATTGGTGGATTTCCAAGAGAGGAAACCATTTGTCAGAGGGAGCAGAGGGTGCCTGTTTCGCCAAGAATCCTAGATCCATATCTCGAGCATAGAGAGGAGGAGCTCCGACAAATTTACTAAGCAGATGGCACCTCACGGACTATGTGATCAGGATAGGTTGGATGGCCTGTCCAACTTTGCTGTCTGGAAGGCCAGAATCCTGGTAGTCTTCGAGACATATTGTCTAAGAGACCATGCTGAACGTGTCTTGGCCACGCCGACCGATGCGGATTTCCTGAAGAAGCATGAGGACGCTGCGGCACATGCCAAGCGACTCATAATGGATGGTGTTAAGGACCATATTGTACCACATATAGCTGAGAAGAAAACAACTAATGAGATGTGGAAGGCCTTAACAACCCTATATGAGGGGAAGTCCGTCCAGAGGAAGATGCTTTTGGAGAATTACTTGTAGATGGAGCACTTCCTCTTCAGATTACAGACGATTAGAGATCAGTCGACTGCCACGGGAGCAAAGGTGGAGGATGATGTGATGGTAAGCACTGCACTCAATGCGGTCATAGAAGAGTGGGAAACCTTTGTCCAAAGTGTCTTGGGCAGAGCAGACCTTCCCGACTGGGACAACTTGTGGGCAATCTTACGTCAAGAAGAACTCCACAAATTCACTAAGAAGAAGTACAACATGGGATCCAGTAAGGTGAAGAAGGAAGATGGACATGATGCAACCTTGGCATCAAAGAGGCAGCAAGGGAAGAAGAAGCCTGATCTATCCAAGATCAAGTGTTTCTAGTGCGGCGAACTAGGACATTTCGCTAGCAGTTGTCCACAAAAGAAGAAGGACAAGGAAGCTTCTACTTCCAAGGTTGCTGTGGAGGACGATGGGTCAGAAGATGATGCAGTTATGAGCGTTCATGAACCACGAAAGTGGGGCGACATGGGTCTGTAGAGCAGCTACAAAATAGGGGCGGGATCCTTGAGCAGCTCATCTCTTGGATCACATCTGAGCTACGAGAGCCTTAAGATAGTAGCGGGACAAGTGGAGCAGTTGGTGCAGAGAATCATGGATGAAGCAAAGGTGGATCTGAAGACTGAAGGGAGTAGCGCAGTGCAGATGCAACGACAACAACGTAGGGGCTGATGTGACTTTAACAATGTAGAGTAGAGCTGCAACAGAGTGGAGGCTTCAGGAGGACAACACAACTCAACAGTAGCGTGAAAGATTTCAGCACAAGGGGTTGATGTGACTTCAACAGTTTAGAGGGAGTCTGCTTACGCAATGCAGAGCTGTAGCTGTGCATCATCCTTTAGATGACAGCACAAATTAGCAGCCGATGAAGCTTCAGTGATGAGGATGCAGACCAACTGACTTGTCTGTCAAAGATTGGGCAGGAGATTCAGTTGTTTCTCTCAGCAACTAAAGATGCAGTGCAACAGATGGTAGCACAGATGCAACAGATTGAGAGGGAGCTACAGTACAAATGTGGCAATGACGGTGGCAACGTCATGAGCAGCAGTACAGAATGGCAGCAACAACACAGTGATGAAGGGCAGCAGGTCCAACATCAGTGCAGAGACCCACACCAGAGATCAGTACAGAGCTTCGGGGGGAAGCAGAGTTTGTACTAGAGCACATTCCTCGCTAAGAGGGAGTGTTGAGTTTTCTTGAGTGATGCGGTAGCATCAGATGTGCTCTAGCTCCCAAAATTTGTGGAGGGACTAGAGTACATGAGATCTCTAAGACCTAGAAAGGGATTTGGGAAATTTCATCCAGTTTGGGAGAAATTAATTAATTAATAATTTTAATTAAGGACCCTAAGTCTAACTTAAGAAAATTAAATTATTAAAGGTAATTAATTAAAACATGTGATGGAATTGTCTTAAGTCACACAGATCAAACTTTCTTTTAATCTTAGCCATCGATTCAAGATCTGATCATGGCCGTTGGTTTCCCAACGAGAAAAGTATAAAGGAAAGGCTCGGGATCATTTGAAGGAGACACATGGAGGCAGAGCACCGAAGCTAAGCTGGAATTCTAGGGCGTGGTTTGCTAAGAATTTCCAGAAGTGTTTCAGCTACAGAGAGGGGTAGTTTAGGCAAAGGGAATGGTCTGATCCCAGTGCATAGAATCAACAAGAGGCAGAGAGCAACTTCCAGAGGCAGTGCAGAGAAGCAAAGGCAGGAACAATAGAGAGGGCAGCAGCTACGCAACGCAGGTGCTATGCAATCCCTCCTAGGGCAGCGTTGGGTAGCAGGAGACCCATCTGGGTTACGTAAAGGCCCTCAGGGGCAACGTAGGGTCTGCATCACCCATTATGGGGTTACGTAGCCCTCTCTAGGCCAGTGCAGAGGCACGCAGAGGCTGAAGAGACTGACGCAGGGGCTTCAGGGGCAGTGCTGGCATTTCTAGAGCCAAAATTTTGCTGTCTTGTAAATCCCGTTTGAGGGTGTGGATCAGTCAATGTTTTGGCTTCAGAACAACAGGTTAGCTGCAGATTTGTATTTTTCTTTGATGGGTTAACTAGTGTGGTGCCCAGATTTGCTGTATTCAAAAAACTACTTAATAATAAACACCCTCCTGCAGCCAGAAGACCGGTTTTCCTGCATTGGGTTTTTCTGGGGACTATTGTCCAGAAAATCTTGTGTCACTTTGTCTATTGTGCATGTACTTTTCTGTTTTAGATCTGAATGGGTGAAAGTCTGTTATGTGTTTACTTCGATGTTAATCTGGAGATTTCAGCATTAATAACTTGCTTAAGTAGGAGAGATCTAACAGTATATTTCTGCATAAGTAACATTCAGAAATTTTTACAGACCAGTCACGTGTGTATAGAATTGCACATAGACAAGGATTGCACACAACCAAAGAAGGGAAATATAGTGAGAAACCTAGGTCTCTAGTCTTGGTGCAAAAAGGTGCAGACGGTGCAGAAAAGAAGGATCAACTCAAGGAGTCAATGAAGAAGCAGTGACAAGGTCTTGGAGGCATACGAGGGTCAAGTGTCTGTGTCATGGTTATGATACTTGTCATCTGAAAGTCTATAAGAAGAATTTCTTGTGGGTTTCCTCTCCAAGAGGGAGTTTTGGCCCTGGCTCGAAGAGCCTAAATTTGTGTCTCTTGTATTTTGGTAATTGACTTGTTGAAAGACATAATAAGCTAAGAAGAGAATACATAAATAAAAGAAGTAAGCTCTCAAGTAATTATCATGAAGAGAATTTGAATTAAACCTAGCCCTACCTAATTTTGAACATGGTATCAGAGCTAAGGTGTTGAAGACTAGGGCTGCTTGACAAGGAGACACTCAAGGAAGCAAGGATCAAAGTCAAGGTCAAAGTTTGCATTGAAAAGTTAAATCAGTTTGCAAGAAAGATTCTTCAATATCATTCAAAGGATCCACTTATGAGGTAGATAATATTTGCCATCAAATATTTATGACATTGAAGACATTGTTGGAAGACACATCATCAAGCTCCATCCAACAATATCCAACACCTTTGAAGACATCTACATTGGAGAATTCAATCTAAGAGGGAGTTCTTACCTTCATCTTCATCATCATCATCAAGGAAGCTGCTAGAAGGAGGAAGTCACTCTTCTCAAGTAAGTATCTCTATGACCTCATCTAAATCTGTCAAAATGACTTACTGCAAAGAGAGCAACAAATTGGTTGGGTCATCAAACTTTAGTGCATGGAAGAAGAGGACATATTTGAATCTAGTCGAAGATGAAGTCATGGGCTACATCAAAGGATCCACAATTCAACACTCAAAAGAAGATGCTCCAGCTCATGCCAAGTACATGAAAGGAGAAATCAGAGCCCAAAGGATTCTCATAGAATCCATTAAGGACTCACTCATACCCAATGTATCAAAACTGGAAACTGCAAAAGAATAAAGTAGGTCAAGGGAATAAAGTTCTTCATTCTAGTGAAATTGCTGCAGGATGACTGAAGAGGAAAAGGATGAGGTACATATATCTATATGCTGACACTGGATGCTGTGAAGTCATGTCATATGGTTGCAAGTGATGGACTTCTATCTGTAGAAGTATGATCAATGGAAGGAGGATCTCATTATTGAAGAGCTTCTCGGATTATCCACAGTATTAAGGAACATTTGTCGATTTTTCGATTCCCAATGGGGATCTATCTTTAGGACATTTGGAGGATCTCTTTTGGTGCATAGGTTGCCACTAACAGATGAAATCAAATATATGTCCTCATATGGAATATGAGGTGGTTGTATACAAACAAGGAACTAGATACCGGAAGTTCCTGGGAATGACGCTGTGTGGAGAAAGAAAGGAAGAGATCAGGAAGTGCAACCATGTCAAGAGGCGGTTATCATTCGGAAGCCAAGAAGATGTGACTAGGAGATCTCCTGGGAAGATATGTGGACTCTGATAGAAGTATGGTAAAGAAGAAGACCCTTGACAACTCATATCTTTAGGAGATGTGTCAATCTGAATAAAGGTTGTCGATGCCTACAAGAAGATGTCATGGTGAAAGATCATCACTAAGGTAACTTTTGATTTAAAATTTCTTATGTATAAGTTTATGCAGGGCTGTCAATCATGTGGAAGGATGTAAGATCCTTGGGAAATGGTTCAAAGGAAAGCAACATGGCATAACGATGGACCAGATGAGAAATATTGATGAATTAATTTCTGGTGGATGACATGACTCGTGGATGAAAGTGATGGTGATCTATGCCCTATGAAGCCAATGTTGAAAATCCCTCAAATATCAAAATCCATGACATCGAGGGGAGGAATTCTTCATGAGCAGCTGGGTGTCTCACCATTGCTGCTACAGGTGCCTGGTTAAGAGGGAGCTTAATGGTAAGTTTCTTACTTGGAAGAAACTTGAAGTATGTCATTCTTGATTTAAAATGAAGTGACGAATATGATTCTCTAAATTCATGTGTCGTGCACTAGACCAGGATTAACAGCTGTAAGTCTTAGTGAAGGCCATGAGGAGAGAATGGGTAGACACATCATTCTGGTCTTCACCTAGAAGACATAATGGAGGATTGGGTAATCATGTGGCATTCGATACTCTGAGAATGAGATAGGGCATTCAAGGTAAGAGTAGTCGGGGACCAATATTCTTTGAGGGCTAGCTACCCAAGAGAAGAATAGTCCAAGTAGGTCATACTATGGGAACACCTGGGTGGAGTATGTACCTTGGAGAGACAATGACTATGGTGTCTATAAGTCATGTGTCTCGTTAGCATTGTAGGCCATTGTCTCGTTGAGAGATGGGGCTGTTAGTCAAGGCCTTGCACTAGGACAATGCTGGTTAATATGATGCTATACAGATGCATTTACCAATCCGATTTTTCTTATGAGATTCTTCGGATTGAAAGTGACCATGTACCATTATGAATACCTCCCTGGTTAAGAGGGAGCGTTGGAAAGTGTAACTAGGTTTGGTCTTCATATTGGCTATGTAATTATGTATTTATGTAATGAACACAAAAATAATAAAATGTATTTTTGTTATGCTTGCTTCATGGGTTTCATGAGCAAGATTTTTATTATAAGTCAAAAGAGTTCTTCTCGATGTCTTTTAGGGATTTTTCAACTTGTCATAAATGTACTAATTAAGAGTCATGCATATGAAGAGTCAAGTCATAGAAGTATGCCTCAAGACCTTGTCATATTAAGCTTGAAGACGTGACTCAATATGGTGCTCAAGATCAATGTTGGAACATCTCCTCAGCCTATAAACAGTGGACAAGGCAGCTTGAAAATGCTGGAGATAAACCTTGTAAAGTCAACTTGAAAATGCTGGAAAGGTCGGCTAATTATAGGGTCGATCAACTATAAATACCCTAGTAAACTTCGCAAAAATTATAGGAACAAATTTCAAACAAGAGTTCTGTAATTTAGTGTGAGCTTCAGGACTGAAATATAAGTGCGAGTAAGGAAGAACAAAATTGCAGATTGAAGCATATAAGGACGTTATATCAGCAAAGAAAGAAGACTAGGGTTTGGGTATAGAATTATGTGATATATGCTAATATATAGTACAAGTTTCTAACTGAAATTTGATATATAGAAGGACTAAGATCAGCAAAGGTAGAAGATCATGTTTTGGGTATAAACATCTCGGACATCATCACAATAAGTCTGTTCAGAGATTTAAAGAAATGACATAGTTATAAGTGCGAAGTATAACAAGTTTCCTTACCAAGAAAGACAATGCTAGAAAGGGTATCTTTATAGTGTAGACTGTTCAACGAAAGAAGACAGGTCACGTGTGTACAGAATCACATATAGCCAAGGATTACACACAACCAAATATGGGAAATATAGTGAGAAACCTAGCTCTGTAGTGCAGAAAGGTGCAGAATGGTGCAGGACAATGCAGAAAAGAAGGATCAACTCAAGGAGTCAATGAAGAAGCAGTGGCAAGGTCTTGGAGGCAAATAAGGGTCAAGGGTTTGTGTCATGGTTATGACACTTGTCATCTGAAAGTCTATAAGAAGAATTTCTTGTGGGTTTTCCTCTCCAAGAGGGAGAGGTTTTGGCCTTAGCTCGAAGAGCCTAATTTTGTGTCTCTTGTATTTTGGTAATTGAATTGATGAAAGACATAATAAGCTAAGATAAGAAGAGAAGACATAAGTAAAAAAAGTAAGCTCACAAGTAATTATCATGAAGAGAATTTGAATTAAACTTAGCCCTACCTAATTGTCAACAACGCAGAGAGTGAGCCACGGAGAGCAGTATTTCCAGCTGTGTTTTTGTCCAGGTTTGAGGTATGCTTTAGCCTGTCTTTTGCAGGCCCAGGTGCCATCTTTTTGAGCACCTCTCATTGTACTCTTTCTCACAGAGATTAATAAAATGGCTCACATGATTTTGGCTTCTTTTATTGTGTCTTAATGTCATTTTCTATTTTGCTATAGTTTTTAGTCTTGTGTGCTTTGTATTACTATTTGTTCCCAATTTGGGATATTATGTTATGCAGACTTGCCAAATGGAAGTAGATGACTTCCACAAATTGATAACCATATGGCAGGATGAAAGATCCTTGGAAGATACATGGTTCGAAAGGAAGCAACATAACATGAAGGTAGACCAGATGAGAAGATTGATGACTTTCTGATAGAAGACTGTAATGAATAAAATAATGTTAATAGTGATTAATTACTAATTAACTAATTAATCCTATGAGGTCATACTCAATTAATACCCGGGTGGAGTATGTACCTTGGAGACAATGACGATGGTGTTTATAGTCATTGGTCTCACCAACATTGTAGCTTAAGATCTCGGGGAGAGATGGAGCTATTAGTCAAGGCCTTGCTATGTAACAATGCTGGATAATATGATGCTATAACAGATAGATTACCAATCAAATTCTTCGTATTAGATTCTTCAGATTGAGAGTGACCATGTACCATTATGAATACCTCCCTAGTTAAGAGGGAGTGTTGAAAAGTGTAACTAGGATCGGTCTTCATAATGACTATGTAATTATGAATTTATGAATGAAGAAGACAAAGATAATAAAATGTATTTTGTATATACTTGCTTTATGGGTTTCATGAGCAAGAAGTTTTATTATAGGTCAAAGACGACTTCTTGATGTCTTTTAGAGATTTGTCATCTTGTCATTAATGTATAATCTAGAGTCATAAATATGAAGTATTGTCACACTTGCAAAGGACAATTATTGATGTATATGTATGCCTCAAGACCTTGTCAAATATTCTTTACAAGATGGCTAAAAGATGATGCATACTCTCCTTGTTGAAGTCGGCCTCAAACAGAGAATGAACACTCAAGTCGGCTCAAGTAAAGTCACATCTGTTCACAGGTTATGTCGGCTTATTATTGGTGGCATCAACTATATAAAGGGACCTCGACTACCACAAAAAGAGAAGAATTTTCGGAGAAGCTCTGTGATTGTATGTGAAGTTCAGATCTGTGTTTTAGTGCGAGAAAAGGAAGGACATTACAGCGTGGAAAAGTACTGTGTTTGGGTTAAAGAAAAAGGAGGTATCTGCCACAACTATCTCGTATACCTTAGGGAAGCCAAAGGCTACCTCTGTAATAAGAAGTCTGCAATTAAGGTATGGGTAAAGGTGACTGCACAACGAAGAAGGGAAGATCGTAAGGAGTTAAAGTAAGAAGCCTCAATCTTAGGCTAACATACTTCAGATATCCCTGAAGGAGACTATAGTATACACAACGTTAAGGAGAGTTCCATCAAGTGAAAGAGCTCGGTCTTGGGTGTCATAAGGTTTAGAAAGAAGGCCAAGGAAGAACTATTTGAAGGAAAAAAGGTAAAATATAGAAGCACATTACTGGGATAGGGACCGAGTCTCCCTAGTGTTGGTGTAGAATGGTGCAGAAAAGGTAGAACAACATAAGGAGCCAAGAAAGAGCAGTGACAAGGTCTTGGAGGTATACTGGTGTCAAGAGTCTGTGTCATGGTCATGGTACTTGTCAATTGAAGGTCTATAAGAAGAATTACTTTCGGGTTTTCCTCTCCAAGAGGGAGAGGTTTTGGCCCTAGCATGAAGAGCCAAAATCTTGTATTTTTTGTGTTTTGATAATTTACTTGATGAAAGACCTAATAAGCTAATGAAAAGAAGATCTAAGTAAGAGAAAAGTTCACAAGCAATTATCATGTAGAGAATTGAATTAAACTACACCCTACCAAATTCTCAACAAACACAGTCTTCTTTCAACAATAAAACTTGTCCAAAACTCAGTCAAACAGGAGTCTGAATCTCAGTCAACGATGGTCAATGAGCAGCTTCAATATTTTGTCAAAGCCCAAAATTTCTCCTTATCTTGCAGATGTGAACAAAAGAATAGAAGAGTTGATGATGATCTGAATTGATTAAGTTGGACGAGCCTTATGTGTATTTATATGAGTTGAATGGCATGGACTTTGACCAAGGGTCACACCCATTCACCTTGTGGGGCCTATTGGCCTATTGACCACTGGAGTGGCACCTGTTGATAATGAGAAGAATCCATACCCAGGGATGAACCAAAAGGCATTTGTACCGTTAGATATCATCAATTCAACAGAGTTTTTAAGCTCTATTTCTTCTTATCATTTTCTTCTTTAGTCCTCAGATTCCGCAACCCTACGGGGATATTGTATAAATGTCACTAGCATGATGAATAAAGCCATGTAACAGGCCTAGGATGTTGGGACTCGATCAACAAGAGAGTACACTTTGGAGTGTATTTTTTAACTTGGTTAACTATTCCTTCTTTTTAGTGGCGAATAATTTTCTAGGTTTTTTCACTCATTGCATTACCCCAAAGCCGGGGTGACGGCTTGAAGGTTGAGCCCCTAACACATCTTAGTGTCTAGAGTCACTGTATATTACCATGCTAGGTCATCTCTGAAATTTCACGGAATTTGACTAGGTCTAAGTAGGATTTTTTAATAATTAAAAATTTCCCGCAAAATGGAATTTTTTAATTAATTTCTATGTAATGATGTAAATAAGTGGCCTTAGGAAATGACTGGGGCGTGTGACCACTCGAAATTTATCCTCAGAGAACCTATATTATCCTAGGACCCACTTTGGGTGTCAAAAAACGACTTATACTTCCTCAAAATCCAATTTTTCTAATGTCAGTGGCAAAAACGAGGAAAAATTCAAAAAAATTGAATAATTGGAAAAATTAAAAAAAAAATTTCAAAGTCAAAATAAGTCAAATTTTGACATAGCAATTATGTGATGATGTGACAAGCATGTGAACTCTCCTTGCCACCTACACCTACCTACAAGTTAGTGCAAAAAGCCCTCAACCCCACAAGGTGTGGTTGGTGGCAAGGAATTTAGAGAAGGGGTTGTCACCTACTCCCGAATCTCTCTGTTTAAGCTACCTCCTAAGTTAGTTGTGGGGGGTGGTCCATAAAAGAAAAACTAAGTTAGAGATTTTTTGAGTTTTTAGGAGAATTGATTGGATTACTTTTGAAGATTCATGAGCATTTATAATGAAAAACCATTTAACCAGTGCCTTTACAAATAACATGCTCAGAAGTAAAAAAATAAAAAATGCTGAAAGAGATGAGAACACAATAATCCTGAATACTATTTTATGGAGAAAATTTGCCCAAATACTTATTGCATATAAGATGTCATTAAAGGTGAAGCATAAATGGTTTTGGAACAAAATTCATAACAAATTAGATTCAAGTTAATAGTGCATGCATGCAAAAGTTTGAACTTGCTTATGAAAGTAAAAAGACTAGAAATATGAAACAAATTAGTTTCAGGTGCATGCAAGATGAGTGTAATGCATGATTGTGTTAATTCCCTAATTAAATGATGTGCGTGCAATAAAAAATATCAAAGTTCAAGCCATAAAGTCTCTCCAAAAAGGTGGAGAGATAGGGATACTAATGGGTAAAACCCACAGTCCCAAAACCAAGAATTTTATTAATTATTACAATAAGGAGAAAACAATGAAGTCTTCTCTAAAATCCAAGGAAAGTCTTCACAATGTTTGCTTGAGCCATAAATCTTTCCTTGCTGAAAATTTCTGCAATTCGAGGCCCACAATAGCCCAACAAAATGCAGATTTTTCGAGGAAGAAAAAGCAAGGCAAAGCCTCTTTGAGTTACACGGCCAAGGGAAGGAAATAATTTAGAAGTTGGAGCCCCAAGGTCTTGCATGCAAACTTATAAGTAATTTTCTGAAAATGAAACCTGCAACACAACAAGTTAGAGAAACTCTACAACCACAAATGTTAGCTCAAGAAATCACAAAGTAATATTACAAAACTAATCTACAAGAGGCTAGGCCAAAGAGTATGAGCAAGCTCTCCTCTTTGACTAGCCATAGTTTGGCTCTTTGAAATAGTCAGATATTAAAGAAATGAAGTGCAATACTTTGAAAAGCAAATTATTTTAAGTTTGAAATTTTTTGATGCAAGAAATAAGAGCTTTGAGAAACTTTAAAAAAACTTTGCAAGACAAAAAAAATATAGATTAGACTTTGGAAATCAACACATGCGGGTTCTCCTTGAATATTTTCAAGAATGGGTTGGTTCCTCCAAGAACTTCCCCTCACGCTTGAAAAAAAGCTTGACCAAAGATGGATCCTTATGCACAATCTCACCACAACATATTAAATCTAGATAAAATTAAATAAAAGCAAAGGAAAGAACTCCTATAGATATATTTGACATCAAATAGAATATTTCTTATTCTAAAGTGATCAAGTACCTCTTATACTAATATGATATAGCTGCATACTAACATAACTTGAAACACGCATGAAGGAAACAATTGCATGAGGAAATAAATAGAAGCATGACATCATGTCAAGAATTTACCATATATGCAAGGAGAAGAACACCATCACAAGTTACCCCAAAGACTTTTGTATTATATTGCAAGTACATGTACAATCCGATTGCGCGTCCTCAAACCCAATAGCTCGTATTACATGATACAATATGAGAGTCCATGGCTCCATTATATAGAAAGTTGGGAGCAAATCCCAATGAAGAACCATATGCCAAGTGGTGAGAGGGAGGAGATCACAAGGCAAATTCGAATTTGATATGTGGAGCTCCATTGCCAAGTGTAAAAATCAGATTTTGGCAAGTGGACATCATTTTCTTCATCCCTTATGTGCCAAATTCGAATTTTATGATGGAATGGCAAGTGTATATGGGTGGTAACCCATGTGGGGACAATTTTCCACAAAAATAATATTCTCCCAAATCCTCCCAAATATGCACTAACTTCACAAATTCGAATTTCCAAGTAAGCAGCTCTCATTTAATGCTGGAAATTCAATTTTATTTGAGCACATGTCTTTTCCTTGATTTTAGGAGTCCAAATCACTTTGGGACTTCACTTTAACTCCTTCATAATCTTCCACCTCATTTCCACCTCATTTAACATGTGTGGATATCTATTTTTTTCCATTTATTTAATTTCTGGCTTGATTAATTGCTAGATTTCCCACTAAACTTAAGAAAAGTGGGTTTTGAGGGTTCAAAACACATTTTTAACCCCTCAAAGTGTGTCATAGTAGAAAGTTGAGGGTGAGGTGTAATTTTGATTACTCATACCCCATATAATTTCTCTAGGCAACATTTATTACAATTCACTTACAATTTTTATTGCAATTTTCGAGTTGCGGGAAATCTGAAAAATTAAAAAATCACTACCTAGACCTAACCAAATTCCACGATTTTTTTTGTGTGATCTAGTATGGTAATATATATTGATTCTAGACACTAAGATGCGTCAGGGGCTCAACCTTCAAGCCGTCACCCTGGCTTTGGAGTAATGCAATGAGTGAAAAAACCTAGAAAATTATTTACCGCTAAAAAGAAGGAATAATTAACCAAGTAAAAAAAACACTCCAAGGTGTACTCGCTTGTTGATCTAGTCTCAACATCCTAGGCCTGTTACAGATTCAATACTGACTCAAATTCATCATTACTAGCATTACTTATTACAATTCCCCTTAGGGCGTGGAATTTGTGCATCAGAGAAAAATGATGAGAAAATAGAAGTAGAGTTAAAAAACTCCGTTGAACTAATGATATTTGATGATATCTGATGGTACAAATATCTTCTAGTTCATCGTTGGGCATGGAGTCTCTTCATTATCATCGGTGCCACTCTAGTGGTCAACATTTGGCTCTATATGGGGATGCATGCTAAATATGAAGTGATAGTGTGCAAGGACCTAAAGTCTGCATCCACCAACCAAAGATATATATTAGCAGTATCCATTCAAAATATCATCAAAAAAATCAAGTACAGAAATGGAAATTTTATTCTAAGAGCATAGAATATCAATTTATTCATGAAAGAAATCTATTTAAGCAAAATTGACAAGGGATAAGGCTAGAAATATGATACAAATGGATGCCCTATGGCATGAAATGTTTTCTTTGTGGAACATCTTTAGCAGTTGGCCATTCACAGGTAACTCTAGTGAATCTCTGTCCAAGGTGCTCAAATGGTAGGAATTTTGTCCCGCTGCTTCTCTGATGATATACGGTCCAAGCCATAAACTGTCGAACTTACCATGATTACCTGGCTTTTCATTCCTGCGATCCCAAAGTAAAACCATATCACCATTAGAAAAACCTCTATTTCTAGATGATTTGTCAAAATTTCTTTTTACCTAGATTGATTTTTTCAACAATTTGCAAAGGCGTTTCTCCTAGTTTCATCCAATTCTACAATTTGATCAATCCTATGTTTCACAACATCTTTATCAGATGTAAAACTCTATAGTAATTGGTAAGTTGGGAGCCTCAAATGCATGGAAAGGGTAAGATCCAAGCCATACACTAGTTCAAAGGGACTCTTTTCAGTAGAACTCTTCTTTGTAATCCTATCAACCCACAAAGCATATTTAATTTTGCTATCCCATGCTCTCTTATTATCAATGTTGCACAACTCGTACTCGTATAAGACTCGTCCAACCATTGACTTGTCGACTCATACAAGACTCGGGAACGACCCGTATAAAACTCATATAAGACTCGTCAAAATGCAAAAAAAATTTAAAATATGGTAAATTTTAAGCAGAGAAAAGAAACTAATAAAATTCCAGTCCTTATAAGTTATAAAAACCACAATATATGCAATAATTCATAACATCATCTCATATCTATAATAGCACAACATAACATATTTGATTTTTGTAAGAAAAACATTTAGATACTGAATAAGAAAAGGAATCATGATTCCATAATTAAAATAAAAAATGTCAGCCAGTTCAAAATTCAAATACATATGTCATAAATGATAAATGATTGTCTCATAACAATCTTGAGTCTCATCACTCATGGACGACCACGCCTATAATAAGCCCTCGTGGAGCTCATGGTAGCATCGAAAGGCTGAAGCAACTGTGAAGCAGGTGTATTGGGAGTTTCCATTTGAGATGGCAAACTAG
The DNA here is from genome assembly GCA_034641835.2 of Pinus albicaulis. NCBI lineage: Eukaryota > Viridiplantae > Streptophyta > Pinopsida > Pinales > Pinaceae > Pinus > Pinus albicaulis. Next base: position 1,433,705,429 of record CM076579.1, on the reverse strand, counting down.
AGAGATCCTCAGTCTCTTCATCAAGCCAACTCAAATCAGGGGGCTCCTCCTCCACAACCCAATCAGACTCTAAATCAATAGTATCCAATAAAATTGGATCTGTATCCTTTGGTTGCACTTGTTTTGTGAGCATTCGAAGGTTGTAGTAGATTAAAACCAACTTCTCCAACCTCTCATGCTCCAACTTGTTTCTCTTTTTGCTGTGGATGTGCTCAAACACTGACCAATTGTGCTGATAAGAAGAAGCACTACAGGGTTGACTCAGAACTCTGATGGCGAATTCTTATAATTGCGGTGCCTCAAAGCCACAATCTATCCACCAATGAGCTGTAAAAAAATAACAACAAAGATTATCAGTTTGCAATGCCAAACATATAAAAGAGAACTGGAAAAATTACAAGCTAAGTTCTAACAATTTTCACTTACAAGGCATTTTCTTGTCCTTGAGATGTTGGCTTGCGCTGAATCCAAACATGCCAGATGCTTCCTTGTACATATCTCGTTGTAGGCTGATTTTGTCTTGAATATCTACATTCGGGAAAATCTTCTCAATGCATGTCTTGACACCTCTCATCACCTCGGGATCTCTTTGAATGTCAGACCCCTCATTATAGAATAAGCTCGAATTGAGATATGCTCCTACTGCATGCAATGGTGAATGTAGTTGTATGTCCCACCTGGAATCAATAATTTGCCATATAGGGAGATATTTAGATTCATCTCCCTTATAGAAAGTCTTGATGGCCTCTTTGGTCCTATCCATGTCCTCATAAATATATCCCATTGGAGGTTTCTCTCCATCCATCAATCTCAAGACTTTCACAAGGGGCTCAGTGAAGCTGACAATCTCAGTGACTTTGTCCCAGAAACTATCACCAAAGACAGATGCTTTCACAAACATTGCTTCTGATTTTGTGCTATCTTTCCGAAATACCCATTGCTGACTACAAAACATTCTTCGCAAAGCTTGGTACTCATACAAAAGGCTTTGGAGGGAAAGAAAGTTTGTAGCAAACCGTGTGATAGCTGGGCGACTAAGCTCACCCTGTGTGAATTCCCTCATAAGGTTCAACACCCAAGCATGATTATAAATATACTTGGTAATTTTCTTGCATTCTTGCACAACATCCTACACCCACTCCAACTTCCCAATGTCCTCTAGTATCAAGTCTATGCAATGGGCTGCGCACAGAGTCCAAAAAAAGGTGGGATATTTGGCACAAAGCAACCTTCCAGCTGCCACATAATTTGTTGCATTGTCCGTGATTACTTGGACAACATTTGCAACCCTAACTTCCTCCACCACATCAACCAACAATGTAAAAATCAAATGTGCATCTTTTACATTTGCAGATACATCAAGGGATTTTAGGAACATGGTTCCTTTAGGGAAAGCTACGACAAAATTTATTATTGTTCTACCCCTCTGATCTGTCCACCCATCAGACATGATTGTACAACGTGTAATTTTCCATGAGCTTTTAATGCTCTCCAATTGTTCCTTGACACACTCAAACTCCTCATCTAGCTCTTTCCCCCTAAGTGCATTATAAGATGGGGCTTTGTATCTAGGGCCAACACTTGCAATGGCATCCACCATGGGCTGATAAAAATATGACTTTGCATAGTTGAATGAAAGACTATTATGGTACCAAAACCTCCTCACTGCCATATCTGCCTCCTTCCTCTGCTTTTCATTAAAACTATCCAAAGTTGGTTGAGATCCTGGAGTTGTACGAGGAGTGTGTAGGAATTTACATGGTAAGTTCCGTAGATCAAGAACCAAAGGTCACCGCTCACAAACAGATCACAAATCAATACACCAATATAATCACGGGGTTAAAACCCTAAAAGAGGGAAACAGTCCACGCCCTGAGCCAACGTGGCCATTTCAGGGAATTTATTAATATAAAAGAAAAGTTACATATGTTTCTCTCATAAACGGTTACCAGACAAATGACCCTCCGTGCTCTTTAAATAGAGATCATGGACCAATCGGGTGTTAAGCCATGGAACAAGTGCCATTAATACCGAGGTGAGAGATAACCGTCAGATCACTACAAATCGTGACTGTCGGATTATAAGTTACAAATGTACATGGTAAAGAAACACACTTTACCTAACTCTACACTAGACTAAGTTATTCTTAACTATTTCCTATGTGTCGGAATATCCTGATTCCTAACATCCCCCTTTAAGAACAACTTGGGATAGGATTGAAGGATTTACAAAGGTGACACAAAAGGAGCCTCTTTCCTATGTGTCGAAATATCCTAACATCCCCCCTTAAGAACAAATTGGGATAGGATTGAAGGATTTACAAAAGTGACACAATAGGAGAAGGAAGGAGGCATTAGAGCCTATTCCCCCTTAATGACAACTTTCTTGAACTCCAAGCATGGATCGAAGTTTGGTAAACTTCGCTTCTGTGAGAGGCTTCGTAAAGATATCGACTACTCGATCATTGGTCGGACAATACTGCACTTCAAGAACACGATCATGAATGAGCTTTCTGATGAAGTGTATGTGGAGTTCAATGTGTTTCATACGCTGATGCTGAATTGGATCTTAACATAGCTGAATGGCACTCTGATTATCACACCAAAGTGTAGTTGGATGCTGCTGATGAAGACCAAATTCAGACAGGATCTGACGAAGCCACATGGCTTCCTTGTTGGTTTCAACTGCACCACGATACTCTGCTTCTGCTGAAGAAAGGGAGATCGCACTTTGTCTCTTACAAGACCAAGTAATAGGTCCTGAACCAAGAGTGAATACATATCCTGCAGTGGACTTCCGATCATCAGGGTTACCAGCCCAATCAGAATCAGTGAAACCAATCAACAAGGGAGATGATCCCGCACTGTAATGAATCCTGAACTGAATAGTACCTCGAATATATCGAAGTATTTTTTCAGTTGCTTTCCAGTGACTTTCATGAGGTTGGTGCATAAACCGAGTGACAAGACCAACGACAAAGGAAAGGTTAGGACGGGTATGGGTTAGATACAAAAGTTTACCAACAAGTTGACGGTATAAGATAGCATCAACTTCAGGGGTAGTACAGTTGACTGAAAGCTTGACTCCAGACTGAAAGGGAGAAGGGGCAGGCTTACAGTCTTCCATGTGAAAGTGGTGTAGAAGATCACAGGCATACTTGGACTGACAGAGGGTAATGCCTTCCTTGGATTTGAAGACTTGAAGACCAAGGAAATAATGCAAGTGTCCTAAGTCTGTCATTTCAAACTTCTTTTTGAGGCTAGACTTCACATGGTTTATATGGTTTGGATCACTACCAGTAAGGATAAGATCATCAACATAAAGAGCAAGTATGGTGAAGGAATTACCCACCTTCTTGGTGTAGACAGTGTTGTCAGAATGACACCTAGAAAAGCCATTATCTAAGAGAAATCTATCCATTTTGGCATACCAAGCCCGAGGAGCTTGTTTGAGACCATAGAGAGACTTGCTAAGGCGACAAACAAGGCTAGAGTCTTTTTGGATAAAGCCAGGGGGTTGTTCCATGTAGATTTCTTCATGCAAATCTCCATGTAAGAAGGCGGATTTAACATCCATTTGATGGACTTCCCATTTAAAGGAGGTAGCAAGGGAAAGAACAAGGCGGATAGAATTCATTTTGGCAACAAGGGAGAAGGTTTCAGTATAGTCAATGCCTTCAACTTGTGAAAAACCTTTAGCGACAAGACGAGCTTTATGTCTATCCACTTTTCCATCTGGTCCAAACTTTGTTTTGTAAACCCATCTGCATCTGACAAGTTTTCTTTCTTTTGGAAGAGGAACAAGATCCCAAGTATTGTTTGCCAATAAGGAACGATACTCTTCATTCATAGCTTCATCCCAATCTGGATGACCGAAGGCTTCTTCAAAGGTTTCTGGATCAAGTTTTTCTGGAACTTGAGCCAATAAGGAAGAGGCTCTTTCGAACTGAGAACGTGTACGTCGTCGATCGACAGGGTCACCTATAAGAGAACATGCTGCATCTTGAGTAGAGCAGACCCATCTTGGAAGCGGTGGAGTATAAGGAACAATTTCATGAGCTGGAGGAGGATTGTCATCCTCGCTGTCATCATCTGAACTAGAAGGAATGCTATTAAAAATAGAAGAGAGAGAGAGAGGTGGCACATATGCCGAATTAGGCTCGTAGGCCAAAGGTGGCACACCCGCCGAACTAGGCTCGCAGGCCGATATATTTTCATCAAACTTTACATCTCTTCTAATGATTATATTTTTGGATTTTGGTTGAAGAAGTCTATATCCTTTGACATCTTCAGAATATCCAACAAAAATACATTTTCACTCTTAGGTTCTAAGGCTTTATGTTTCGCATCTGGAATATGGGCCCAAGCATCACTTCCAAAAACACAAAAGTGACTTACATCTGGTTTGATTGAGCTCCAAGCTTCTTCTGGAGTTATATTCTTTAAAACCTTAGTAGGAGTGCGATTTACTATATAATTTGCACAGTTAATGGCTTCTGCCCAAAAATTGAGACCAAGTCCTTTAGATTGAAGCATACAATTAGCCATTTCTTTTAAGGTGCGATTCTTCCTTTCAGCTACACCATTTTGTTATGGAGTATATGGAACAGTATGTTGCAATTGAATGCCATGCTCAGTGCAGAAGTTGATAAATTTGTTGTTAACATATTCTCATACAAATTTAATTTGAACATGGTGAAAAACTTCACTCTTGAGTTTTAAGAAATATACCCAAGTGCGTCTGGAAAAATAATCAATGAAAGTTAAGAAGTACTTTCAACCAGAGAAAGAAACAACAGGAAGTGGACCACATAAATCACTGTGCACAAGCTACAAAGGGGCTGAAGCGTGCCAAGAGGCGCGTTTTTCAAAACTATCTCGATGATGTTTTCCAAGCACACATCCAGAGCAAACACCATCTCAGCAAGATACCATAGGAAGGCCCGTCACCATATTTTCCTTACATAGAGTTTGAAGAGAGCGATAGTTTAAGTGACCAAAATCGCTCATGCCAAAGTTTTCTCACATCATCATTATGAGCAACAAAAACGAGGAGGAAGACATAATGACCCAAAGTTGTCAAACTTATACAACCTTGTGAAATCATCAGCAATGCCAGTAGCTAAAATATGTTTAGGATCTTTGAGGTCCTTGATTACAACATCATGAGGTGAGAATTCTACTATTTTCCCTTCACCTGAATGAGTTATCTGATAAACAGATAGAAGGTTGCATGACAAGGTAGGAACACATAGTACATCGTTAAACTGACCATTATCTAGATGAATGGTTCCAGATCCTACAACACTAAGAGATCTATCATCACCAACATAAATATGTTTGGTGTTACAATCATTTAAAGAAGAAAACATGGATTTATTTTTAGCCATGTGGTAAGAAGCTCCAGAATCAATGAGCCAACTCATGAGAAGGAGAAGAAGAAGATACATTTAATGCATAACCAGATATTGATGCTTGACAACCACAAGCAGAAAGTGCCATGCCTGAAGATGAAGTTGAAGAGTGCTCCAAATTGAGGTTGTGCTTCTTCATTGCTGCTTCTAAGGCTTCCATCTTCTTAAAACATTTGGACTTTATATGGCCATCTCGGTTGCAAAAGTTGCAATGTCTCTTTGTCTTCTTTCCTTTGGTTTGATTTGCCTTATTATTTTGGTGATTTGATTTTTCAGTTTGCGGCTGAAATTGCTTAGGGCCCTTGTTAGGTTTAGGACCATATTTTTTAGGATACTGCTTCTTGGGATTCTTTTGATATGGTTGTTGGTGGGCTGCCAAGGCTTTCTTAGAAGCGTTTCCAGTAGTGATAAGACCAAGGTGTAAAAGTTTTTCTTGTTCTCTTATCAAAGAATCACAAAAGGCATCAAAAGAGGGATTCTGGTAGGTGGTTCCTGAAGAAATGATGACTTCTCTGGTGGAATGGAAGGCGAAAACAAATGCAGAGTATGCAGGACCAAGGTTAGCAAGAATGCAATATATGAGGCTACCATCGTCCTTTTTGATCTTACAACCTTCTAAAAGAATTCGGAGGGTTTTAAATTTGGACAAAAAATCTTCAATGGAGGAGAAATTATTGGGGTCCAAAGTAAGCAACTCATTTTCAAGCTGGTGGGCCCGGATTTGATTTTGAACGCCAAAAACAGTTTTTAGCTTTTCCAGGGCCTCATCAGGGGTGTCAATGTCAAGGATATGAAATCGAAGATCTTGAGCAATGGACATTCCTATCAACCCTCGTGCTTGATCTTGTTTATTTTCCCATTTAGCAGCTTTATCATCATCGGAAGGTTTAGTTTGTTGTCCTGTGGCTATTCTATAAAGCCCTTTACTTCTAAGTATATCTACCATGTGAGGTAGCCATTGGAAATAATTGGTGCTGTTAAGAATAACTGGGCATGCACTTTCCATTTAAAAAAAAATGAAGCTGAGAAAAGCTGAAACTAACTGCTCGAATGGAAAGATCTCGAAAAATTAGGCCGTTAAAAAAAAAAACGGCTCGAAAAACGGTTTCCGAATGAAGAAGTTATGCCTTTTGAAAAAACTGAGTTGTAGATGCCGAATAGTTACGGGAACAAGATGAAGTGCGGCTTTTTAAAAAAAATTCCGCCCCTTTGAACAAAAACTTTTTACAAAAGAAGCTTGAGAAGGAGACTTGAACCCAAGACCTCTATTTTCATAAACTAACCCCTCACCAAGTGAGATAGAAAAAAGATAATGTTTTTTTAGAAAGGAGGAAGGGGAGATTATTATTATTATTATTATTACTCTTCGGTGTGCGTGCCTTTTCCTGCATAAAAAACACAAAAAACGAGCAAAAAAAAAACGAAATGCAAAGCCTTACGACAGAATTTTAGATTCTCGGTTAGCCTTACTGGCAACTATCACTTTTTTCACTATTTCTGATTTCCCGAGATCGCACAAAGACGTGGGAAAATAGCATACGTAGCAAAAAAAATCCCTTATTCCTGTTTCTGATTTGCCGAGATCGCATGGAGTGCAGAATAAAGAGCATACACAGAGAAGAGGGTATTGATCCGGAAAATAAATAAAACCTTAATACAGAAAAAAACCGAAATAAGCAAAACTATTAACAAATATAACTGCAAAATAGATGCTTTATACCTCCAGATCTAAACTGACATAACTTGGGCAGCCGGAAACCTTTTCGCATGAAATGAAAGGCTTTCCTCACTGTAACAGACGCTTCTGACACAACCGAGCAGTTCTCCAAGCCCATAAATGTTCATAAATAGTAGAACTACAAAACGGCATTCGCATGCAGTCAAACCGGCTTCGGATTTTGATCAACAACGAACGCGGCCCTCAAATTAGCTCTAATACCATGTAGGAATTTACAAGGTAAGTTCCGTAGATCAAGAACCAAAGGTCACCGCTCACAAACAGATCACAAATCAGTACACCAGTATAATCACGTGGTTAAAACCCTTAAAGAGGGAAACAATCCACGCCCTGAGCCAACGTGGCCACTTCAAGGAATTTATTAATATAAAAGAAAAGTTACATTTTTTCTCTCATAAACGGTTACCGAACAAATGACCCTCCATGCTCTTTAAATAGAGATCATGGACCAATTGGGTGTTAAGCCACGGATCGAGTGCTGTTAATACGGAGGTGAGAGATAACCGTCGGATCACTACAAATCGTGACCGTCGAATTATAAGTTACAAATGTACATGGTAAAGAAACACACTTTACCTAACTCTACACTAGACTAAGTTATTCTTAACTATTTCCTATGTGTCGGAATATCCTAACAGAGTGATGAAAGAAGAGGTTATACTCCTGTTTGCCACAACACTTGAAGAGGAGTTACCAATACCTGGACTTTCAATCTGTGTTTCACTCTGAGATGAAGATCTACCTATCCCAACAATCTCATCCTTCCTTCTTGCCCTCTTAGAAGTTTCTTCTTTAATGGCTTCCAAAGCAGCTGCAATTTCAGTAGTGACTTCATTAGGACAATTTTGACAACATCCCACACCATTCCTAGGAATTCTAGCTAGATGGTATTTTAGCCTGTTTATTCTTGCATGCATTGTGGCATTGCAATAATTGCACTTGACATGGTGGTCATTACCGACAATGATTCCTTGACCATGTGCCCATGCCGGATCACGAGACTTTCTAGAACCCATTGGTGGCATGGTGACGAAATCTGGAAGAAAAAAAATTAAATTTTTTAAAAATCTAATTGATAAATTTTGGTTTTTGGTTATTAATTTTTTTTTAATTTACATTTTTTTTGGCCCCTGTGTGATCGAAAAACTTAACCACACAGCTTGTAGGGTTGAGGAGGCAGGACCACGTGCCTTGTGGTCGAGTTTCTACGCCACACAGGTACGTTGTGTGGTTGAAAACTCGACCCACGGGGCTCGTGAGCCGAGGAGGCAACTCGTAGGCCCTTGTGGGCTGAGTTTCTCACCACACAGAGTCGTTGTGTGGTCGAGAAACTCGACACAAGGCCAAAAAAGATTTGCAAATTGCAAGTGAACATTTTGAATTGATTAGATAAAATTAAAAAAAAATTACATACAGCGATGAGCTCGCAAAACAATGAAACAAAGATCATGAAGCCTACCCGGACAAGCGTGCTACTACTCGCAGTCTGCTACTTCGCCAATGCCTGTGACTCCATCTTGTTGTTACAGTGGCTGCTCACTCCGTCGTCGTCGCGACTCCGCCGGTGTTGTGACTCTGCGAGTGCCGCTACTCCGCCGATGTTGTGGCTCGCGAGTGCTCGCTACTCCGCCCTGAGTCCCCGTGACTTCGCCTTGCTATTACACAGCAGTGTTGCTAACTTGCTACTTTGCCGTCGTCGCTACTTTGCTAGTGTCGCTACTCCGCCGATGCCGTGACTCCGCCTTGTCACTACGGTGTGTTGCTAACTTGCTACTTTGCCGTTGATGCTACTCTGCCAGTCTGTTGCTACTCCGCTAGTGCTCGCTACTTTGAAAGGGAGAGAGGTGCTTATAAAGCATTTCCTTCACTCCAAATTCCCTTTTCCTCCACCTTATTTCCAAATAAAATAGAAAAATAAAAAAAAATTGAGAAAAAATCCCAAAAAATTTGCCTTTTTGTTGTGGGACGGGTCTTATAGGGGGTCCGAGACGGGTCCTATGAGAAACCCGCGGGTCTTATGCGAGTATATGAGTTTAATACGAGTTTGAGCGGGTAAGGGTAGAGAGCACGGGTTCTATGCGAGTGACCCAGCTCACTATAGAAGCCGTGAGGACCCGCGGGTACTCGCGGGTCTTATACGAGTGGTGTTTCATCGCTTGATTATCCCCCGCTATCTTCTTGATTATGGTTATCAAATTTTTATTGCTAGACTCGACTAGACCATTACCATGAGGATAGTAGTTTGATGAATGGGATAAGACAATGCCATACTTAAAGCGTAAAGATAAGAATTCAACAGAGCTAAAAGCCTTGGCATTATCCGTTATAATTTTAGCAGGGGACACCAAAACAAGCGATAATCCTATCTCCAACAAAGTCCATCACTACTTTGTCGGTGGTGTGTCTTGTAGGGATGGCTTATACCCATTTAGTAAAATAATCAGTGTGGCGTTAAAATCCATGAGTAGCCATTACTAGAATTTTCATTAAATTTCCCTATAAAGTCAAGCCCCCAATGTTGAAAGGGAGTTGGTGGTCGAAGAGGCAAAAAAAGAAGCTAACTTTTGCTTCCCAGGTGAAAATTTGACTGAGCTTGGCAACCTCTAACATACTTGTGCATATCGGCAAAAAATAAAAGGCCAAAAAATAACCAGATCTCAAGATTTTATGGGTAGTAGTCTTAGCAACGTAATGTCCTCCACAAAATCCACGAATGAAACTCGAAGTTTTTTGGTCTCAACTTCATCAACACATCTAAGTATTACCCCCTCCGGATTTCTCCAACCCGTACCATCCTTCACAATGCAATACTTTGTTGCTCTAAGCCTTAACGCTCTTCTTTTATGGCCAACTAAATGGTTAGGACATGACAAATTTTGCAAGTAATAAATATTGTCTTTATACCATTCTAGTTGACTCAATCTTTGAAATTCCCGATGAAGTTAATTCCAAATCATTTTGACAAATCATTCTTAATGCTTTCTCATTCCCTCAATCAAGATCTTGGCCAATCCTCGGCCTTTTACCGACTTGGTAGGTCTAATATCTAAATCGTACTCTTGAATTTTAGAGACCCACCTAGCTCGAGTTCTTAAGCAATTAGCCCGAGTTAAAATATCCTTTACCGCAAAGTGAGGGACATACGCGATTATTCTTGAATACCCCACATAAACTCTAAATTGCTTAAGGGACTTGACTAAGGCATAAGCTTGCTTTTCCAAGGTGCTATACTTCAACTCGTAACCTTGAAGGGATCTACTCATGAAGGCAATAGGTCGCTCATACCCTTCATTGTTGTTTTGTAGCAAGACTCCAACAATAGTATCTTCAAATGAAAAAGAGAAAATAAAAAATTCCTTCGAATAATCAGGGGATCACTAGAACAGTGCCTTACCAATAGAATCCTTAATTTCCCGAAAACCTATTATCCTTATTTTCCCCGGACAAACTTAACATCTTTCTTTAAAAAGGGTTTGAATGGGTTTAGCAATTTCAACATAATTTGGAATGAACCTCCTAAGGAAATTGATCTTTCCCAAGAAGGATTGAAGGGTTTTGATATTGTGAGGCAGAGGAATCTTTTTGAATTGCCTCAACTCTCTCGGGGGTCAATCTTGATCCCATCCTTCGAGATGATGTGACCAAGCAACTTCCCTTCAGATCACTCCAAAAATAGATTTAACAGATTTAAAGATATCCCATACTCTTTGCACTGTCAAATATCCGCCTTAAATTGCCAATATGAGAAAGTTCATTTTTTAGAAAAGATAGTTAAGTCATCTTGATAAATCTCAATGAATTTCTGAATTAGACCCGTAAAGGCATAGTCCATAGCCCTTTGGAAAGTTGCTCCAACATTTGTTAATGCAAAAGGCATCCTTAAATACTCAAAAGTACCCGTGGTGTTGTGAATGTTGTCTTATGCCTCGTCCTCCTTTTTCACCATGACTTGGTTATATCCCTCGAAAATCCATCTAAGAAAGACATCATTCCAGATCCCCGTTACCCTTTGCAACAATGTTTCCATATTGGGAAAAGGGTAATTATCCTTTTTACAAACTAAATTAAGATTTCGAAAATTTACACATAGCCTCGATTGATCCATTCTTCTTTCTTACAATAACCAAGTTTGAGCACCATGTGGAATGCCTAGTGTGAGCTATAATTCCAGACGTGAAGTATCTTTTGCAACTCCTTTTGCACCAAGGGGGCAAACCTAGGATTTATTTGCCTAAGTTTTTGCTTAAAGGGTTTGGCATTTCATCCTTAAGAGGGATAGTATGTTCCATAACATCCTCCCTGTAACCTTTTAACTCTTCATATGAAAAGGCCAAAACATCCCTATATTCTTGAAGTAAATTTATTAACTTTTTCCTTTCTTCCTCGATGGTGCCCTTCCCTACTTTGATAATCTTTGGGTCATGGGGGGTACCAATGTTTACTTCAATAAATTCCCCTGGGTCAATTTTCTTATCCTTTTTTCTCTTTACAGCATCATGGCTATCAAACATCCGCTCCATGGCTATGCGATCCCTAGGAGTGGTATTTGACACAACATTACACTCCTCATAATCACAACCTTCTTCCTTGTAGCCAACATTGATATCGGAGAATTCTACCATATTATTTAAAAAACGAATCACCCCGGCTTTCTCGTTAAAGATTTGCCAATGCTCAAGATTATCGTGAACCGATGGTCTAAAAAATAACTTCCATCTTGATCTTATCATCCATCAAGTTCTCTTCAAGTTGTAAGGTAGATGCAACATGCATTTAGCTTTGCAACATGAAATAAGAGTACTTGAAAGACAATGAGATTCATTAACCATCCATGAACATGATGAACATTAAACATGAAATGAAGGTTTCTAAAGTAGATAATGTCCAAGTACAAGAATATTAAGCTAAACTTGTTGCAAAAGAGATTACAATACTTGCATGAAAGAAAATGCTTCTTGGAAAAGGGAAATGAAATTTCATGTGAGACTACGAACCATCAAGAGAGCAAAATTCAAGAACTTGCAAGTAAGCTTAATGTGATGAAAAATACTCTTGGTTTATTTTATTAATTAGTTCTATAAGAAGGTTACAATTCAACTCTTTAATCCTCGACTTACAGTCGCCCAAAGATATGGATCCCACAGAGTGAGGAGTCGAGAGAGGAGTAGAGGGTCCGTAAAAACGTCTATTCAACCAACTTATGTTGGAGGTAAAATTTTAGTGATTGCTTGGGGCATGTAAGTAAATTAATGAAAAATTAACTTTCAAATTTGAGATGTACTCGCATGTCATGAAGTAGAATGCTATTTTATGGAGAAAATTTTCCCAAATACTTATTGCATTTAAGATGTAATTAAAGGTGAAACATAAATGGTTTTGAAACAAAAATTCATAACAAATTAGATTCAAGTTAAAAGTGCATGCATGCAAAAGTTTGAACTTGCTTATGAAAGTAAAAAATACTAGAAATCTGAAGCAAATTAATTTTAGGTGCGTGCAAGATGAGTGTAATGCATGATTGTATTAATTCCCCCAATTAAATGATGTGCATGCAAGTGAAAAAATATCAAAGATCAAGCCACAAAGTCTCTCCAAAATGGTGGAGAGAAAGAGATACCAATGGATAAAGCCCACTCTCCTAAAAGCAAGAATTTTATTAATTATTACATTAAGGAGAAAACTAAGAAGTCTTATCTAAAATCCAAGGAAAGTCTTCATAATGTTGGCTTGAGCCATAGATCTTTCCTTGCTGAAAATTTCTGCAATTTGAGGCCCACAAAAGCCCAACAAAATGCAGATTTTTTGAGGAAGAAAAAAGTAAGGCAAAGCCTTTTTGAGTTACTCGGCCAAGGGAAGGAAATAATCTAGAAGTTGGAGCCCCAAGGGCTCCGCATACAAACTTGTAAATAATTTTTTTGAAAATGAACCCACGCAAGACAACAAGTTAGAGAAACTCTACAACCACAAATGTCAGTTCAACAAATCACAAAGTAATATTACAAAACTAATCTACAAGAGGCTAGGCCAAAAAGTGTGAGCAAACTCTCCTCTTTGACTAGCCATAGCTTGGCTCTTTGAAATAGTCGATATTAAAGAAATGAAGTGCAATATTTTTGAAAAGTAAATTATTTTAGGTTTGAAATTTTTTTCTTTCAAGAAATAAGAGCTTTGAGAAACTTTAAAGAAACTCGCAAGACAAAAAAAATATAGATTAGACTTTGGAAATCAACACATGCGGGTTCTCCTTGAATATTTTTAAGAATGGGTTGGTTCCTTCGAGAACTTCCCCTCACACTTGAAAAGAAGCTTGACCAAAGATGGATCCTTCTACAAAATCTCACCACATCATATTAAATGCACATGAAATTAAATAAAAGCAATGGAAAGAACTCCTATAGATTCTATTTGACATCAAATAGAATATTTCTTATCCTAAAGCGATCAAGTAACTCTTATGCTAATATGAGATAGTCGCTTACTAACATAACTTGAAACAAACATGAAGGAAACAATAGCATGAGGAAATAAGTAGAAGCATGACAACATGTCAAGAATTTACCATATATGCAACGAGAAGAACACCATCACAAGTTACTCCAAAGACTTTTGTATTATATTGCAAGTACATGTACAATTTGATCTAGCGCGTCCTCAAGCCTAATAGCTCCTATTACATGATATGATATGAGAGCCCATGGCTCCATTATATAGAAAGTTGGGAACAAATCCGGTGAAGAACCATATGCCAAGTAGTGAGAGGGAGGAGATCATAAGGCAAATTCAAATTTGATATGTGAAGCTCCATTGTCAAGTGTAAAAATCGGATTCCGGCAACCGAACATCATTTTCTTCATCCCTTATGTGCCAAATTCGAATTTTATGATGGAATGACAAGTGTATATGGGTGGTAACCCATGTGGGGACAATTTTCCACAAAAATCTCCACCAAATATTCTCCCAAATCCTCCCAAATATGCGCTAACTTCACAAGTTCGAATTTCCAAATAAGCAACTCATTTAATGCCGGAAATTCGATTTTATTTGAACACATATTTTCCTTGATTTTAAGAGTCCGGATCACTTTGAGACTTCACTTTAACTCCTTTATAATTTTCCACTTCATTTCCACCTCATTTAGCATGTGTGGATATTTATTTTTTTCCATTTATTTAATTTCCGGCTTAATTAATTGCCTGATTTCCCACTAAACTTAGGAAACATGGGTTTTGAGTGTTCAAAACACATTTTTAACCCCTCAAAGTGTGTCATAGTAGAAAGTTGAGGGTGAGAGGTGAATATTTGGTCACTCATACCCCATACAACTTCTCTAGGCAACTTTTATTACAATTCAATTACAATTTTTTATTGCAATTTTTCGACTTGCAGGGAAATCTAAAAAAATTAAAAAATCACTACCTAGACTCGACTAAATTCCATGAAATATTTTGTGTGATCTAGTATGGTAATATACATTGACTCTAGACACTAAGATGCATCGAGGGGGCTAAACCTTCAAGTCAGTCACCCCGGGTTTTGGGTTAATGCAATGAGTGAAAAAACCCTAGAAAATTATTCGCCGCTAAAAAGAAGGAATAATTAACCAAGTAAAAAAAACACTCCAAGGTGTACTCGCTTGTTGATTGAGTCCCAACATCCTAGGCTTGTTACGGACTCAATACGAGTCAAATTCATCATTACTAGCATCACTTATTACAATTCCCGTAAGGCGTGGAATCTGTATCGAGAAAAATGATGAGAAAATAGAAGTAGAGTTAAAAACTCTGTTGAACCGATGATATTTGATGGTACAAATGTCTTTTGGTTCATCCTTGGGCATGGAGTCTTTTCATTATCATCGGGTACCACTCTAGTGGTCAATGTGGCCCACCACATCAAGTACAACAAGCTCAAGTCAAAAGTTCCAAGTGAGCAAGTCAAAGGCAATCCATGTTGATTTCATAATACAACGTATGGAAAGAGTTCAAACTATGATTTAATGTCGATCAAATATTATAAAGTCTAAGGTACAAAATAAATGAGTGAGGGGACCCACCTCACTCCCATTGTGTACGCATGGCTAGCTCAAAAGCAAATAAGCACATGTTATAAAAGAGATCCACGTAAGGGCCCAAGTCAATGGCAAATACAAAGATACGATATCTAAGTAAATCAACACATGGTTTAGATTTTTCATAACGATTTGATTGAGAAAAACGTGGAGATTGCCATCCACCAACACCACTCTTCTTCCATACTTGTACGCAGTTGCCAGCTATTAGGATCTACGTAGATGCTACGGCTAGCCATACACGCCTTCTATAATAGTCACTACCACAAGCACACATAGCAGATTTTTTGGTGGCTGTTATGTTAAGGATATTTCTAGATTTGATGGGTATTTGTCCCATACCTTCTCCACTTCATCTCACACTTGTCCACAACAAAGAATACACACGGGAAGACAAAAATCAACGCTTTTGGCCAGGGGGAAGGAATAGTTTGCAACCAATACATGAACAGTTTGAAGTCATACGCGAGTCCGATTTACGAGTTCAATGCAAGTAATGAAGATACAATATTTTGGGACCGTGACGTGGTAATTTGAGCTGCACATTTTGTGAGATATTGCTCCCACTTACTTCTACTCTTCTAACACATGTTTCTCAAGAGCTTACGTATAATATTTGAGGATATTTGATGAACAATCAAGGTGTAATTCGCCGCCACTTTCAACACTTGACATCCATTTTCATTAGTCATATCACCCACTTGAAAATTCGTTTTTTGCTTTGGGATATTCACCTCTCCACTTGTTATGAGGTTTTTCAATGATATCTTCTCTAGTTTTTTGTATAAATTGAGCCTTTGACTCTCATTGTAATCATGGTTTTTTGAAATTTGTGCTTATTGTTACTATGCCGAAATTGTTATTGAGTTAAATAAAGGAAAGTCTTTGGGGTTACTAGCTTCCTCTTGTGGTGCATTCTTTGGTTGATGAGGTATACCTGTTTCATTTGATGTTGTTATTCACTTGATTTTACATTGCAATCTAGTTGGTTTTTTTTGTGCATTTGGCTGAGGGCACTATTGTCTAGGGAGGGGAGATTTGTAGCTATCTCAGATCTCCTTTGGGCTTGGTATATTTTGTGCTCTTATTGTAGTTTGTTATTTTCGGTTGAATGACAAGCTCAACGTGGCCTCTATATGCCAAGTTTCTTTTGCACTAACAATTGGTTTGCAGAGATTTGTGTGTTCAAAGGACAGGTTGCCAAGTCTATTGGAGTGTGAAGACTTCTTCGTTTGGAATAAGTCACCTCCAAGGATATCAAAGATCCTACAAGTTGTTCAAGCCAACAATCTCATAATACATCAAGAGATTTATTTAAAAGGGGGTTTCATGAGCCCTTTGCTTCTTTTCCATTTCTAAAAAATCATATATTTTCTTCTCTCATTTGTGCACATATTGATTTTATCTAGCATTTGAGGCTAAGTTGTTGGATTTAAATCCTAGCTCTCACTCACTAAATCAACTCTTTCATGCGGATCTTAGTGAGGGAATTTGTAATATAAAGTGTATTTTATACTTGCATTGAGTTTTTAACTTTTTCCTTTTCACGTATGTGATTTCCTTTCACATATTTCAACCCTATTTCTTTTGCATGCTAACTCTTTTGCTTGCTTGCCTATAGGTGTTTTTGGAAGCAATCCAAGTTTGAAGAAAGAGAGCTAAAGAATAAGTTAAGGAACACTTTTCCATTTGCAACCTCAAGTCCAAGTTCCTCCTTATCACTTCATCTCTTCTTCTAAAGCCTCATTCTTTTGAGGAATTGTAACCACCATTCACCTCAAGGCTTTAAGCCTTTACTTTGTAACATCTCACAAGTAAATCTTTAAAATCTTACACTTGTAACTTTGGGAAAGAGTAAGTTTAAAACACATATTGTAAGCTCTTCCCAAGCCCCTCACTTCTATAAGAGGGCCTCTCTTTCAATAATAAAGAGTTGACTTTTCTTGAGGGAGGTTGGGAAGATTTTCCCATGGTATCTCACCTACACATTTAGACGGAGGAAATCTTCTTGAGTGGTTAATTTTCTTTTGTCCAGTTTCTAATTTGCTCAACTAATTTACTTGCATTCATCATTTCGTTTGCTAATCTAATCTAGTTGTGAATGGTTAATTCATAACCTCAACACATAAGACTCACATTTTCCTATTTTTTAAGTAGACTTGCCAATCCATTTTCTTATATCTTGTGTTGTGCAATCTATTTTTTCATTTGTTTAAGTAAAAAACATAGCACTTTCATTTCATTTGGCAAGCTAATGTTTTCATGGTTTTCATCTTTGTTAAGCCTATATTAATAAGGTAATGGTCCCTTATTATGTTAGTCTAACCCCACTTATTGTTATTAGTGTACCCCTGTAACCCCCATATTGTTATTATTGTGCCCTTGCATTATTATTGTTAGGTCGGCTAGGATTACATTGTGGCCCCACTAGGATTATATTGTGCCCCCGTGGACTCCTATATATAGAAGGAGGTTTTGTTCATTTGTATCATCCAAGAATTGTTCATTCATGTAATGTATTGGAGGTTGCCCCCTCGAAGTGGCTCATTTATAAGGCGTGAACATCTCTTTTCTTCTCTCTTTGGAGCTGGTTACACAACATTTGGTATCAGAGCTTTGGGATTCTAGGGTTTCGCTGCTCCAAACAGGTCATCGTGGCATTTTCGCTATAACTTTTTTTCTACGAAGCTTCAGAAGCTGAAATTTCTAGGGTGCGAAGCTGCAATCGTGAGGAAGGTTGTCTAAAAATTTCAGATCTTGGTTCGCAATATTTGACGAGATATCATCTGTGGAAGTTAGGTATTTTTTCAGGCTCATAAACAGGTCATCGTGGAAATTGCGCTATAAATTTTTTTGTACGAAGTTTCAGAGTCTTAAATTCATATGGTGCGAAGCTGAAATCCTGAGGAAATTCGTCAAAAAATTTCAGAGCTTGGTTCGCAATATTTTTGGAGATATGATCTGTGGAAGGTAGTGCTTTTTCAGGCTCCTGAATTTCATCTCAAAGAGGTGATCGTGGAAAAACTTCAATAACTCTCTCTCTGGGCATTGGATTGAAGTGCCGTAAAAAGTGGTCGCAAGTACACAGACTGAAGTTTCTTCGCTATCAATTTCAGAGACAAAGGACAAAACAGTGACACGTGGCAATTCGTACAAGTTCGCTCTACTGAACCAGTCCAGAATTAGGTCATTGTGGGAGATTGGACAAAAATTTGTCTTGGAGAATCCAAATCAGGTCAGACCTGTGGCATTTGAAAGAAGCTTCAGAGGGCTACTACAGGGCTGAATTTCAGATATCGAAGATTTTCAATTACAGAGATAATTCAATTTCAATATCGAGCTCCTTAAAGCAAGTAAAAGGTGTGTAATTGTTTTTCCGAATTGCATAAGTATTGTTTGAAGAATCAAGTGGAATTGATTCCAAGGGCATATTGAAGAATTTTTATCAGTAATGGGTTCTATTATGCATCCAAAAAATAATTCCATACCCATTAAGCCCTCAAAAATCTATACTATGACGCATGAAGAGGAAGAATTGCAGTATGAGATATCAAAATTACGGTACCAAGTGCAACAAATTTCGATCTTACGAAGAACAATTGAAGATGAAATAGATGGTTTAAAAGCAGAAATGGAGGCTAAGTTGGATGGTTTGAAGGATCAAATAATAGCAAATATGGATGATAAATTAGTGGAAGATCACATCGAGCATCAACAACAAGTTCTCCAACTCTCAAAGGATAACCTAACTTTGGTGCAAAAACAAATGATACAACCGGAAGATCAACATCACATCAAAAGAAGTTTTGAAGGAGTCACAGAAACAAGAACGCGACAAGTACAATCAATTTCAGATTATCTCAGCAAGTGGAAGAACTTTCCTGTAGAAGATTCCACATGGGAGGATGAGAATTTTATACAGAAGCATCAAGAAATAATCAAGCGTTGAGGACAACAATTGTTTGAAGGAGAGGGGCATGTTAAGCCCCTATATTAATAGTGTGGTCCCTTATTATGTTAGTCTAACCCCACTTATTGTTATTAGTGTACCCCTGTAACCCCCATATTGTTATTATTGTGCCCTTGCATTATTATTGTTAGGTCGGCTAGGATTACATTGTGGCCCCACTAGGATTATATTATGCCCCCATGGACTCCTATATATAGAAGGAGGTTTTGTTCATTTGTATCATCCAAGAATTGTTCATTCATGTAATGTATTGGAGGTTGCCCCCTCGAAGTGGCTCATTTATAAGGCGTGAATATCTCTTTTCTTCTCTCTTTGGAGTTGGTTTAAACACATAAC